>JAVSBV010137219.1:0-16712 GCA_033117975.1 Parotocinclus spilosoma | reverse complement strand
AGTCACTGGACTCTGGACAAGAAGATCCAGGATTCAACTCCCACCTCTGCCACGATTGGGTCCCTGAGCAAGACCCTTAACCCACAATTGCTTGGACAGTAATACTGTATAAGTTGTAAGTTGCTCTGGATAAGGACGTCTGCTAAATGCTGGAAATGGAAATGGAAATGGAAACGGAAATGTACCATCGTGGAAAGAGGTTGTGGATTGATTTTTGTAGATGTTTCTGAAAGCTGGTGTTCCACAACGTGGGTGCTGAGTGCAGGTGAGTTCAGATCCTCTACAACAGTTGTGTTGTGCTGGTACAAGTGAATCAGCAGTGAATGATCCACAACCCAATTACTGCCTGATCTGTGTGGGTCCTCTTGGGGTCCTGACCATTAGAGAACAAAGTAAATAGGACTAACATATTATGTAGAGCAACAGATGGACTGTGCTTCTGTATGGTAAGTGGACAATGAGTGTAGAAACAGGGAGGTGCACCTATTAAAAAAATCGATAAGTGGATTATTAAGTTTTTCCATATCCTTTTGCATAAAATTAACTTTAACTGCACCATTAACTTTACAATGTGCATTCAGGCCATTAACAATAAGTACTGTACTTCCTGAAATGGTGTTAAGCTTAGTCACATCACTGACCCTCTTTTTGCCTCCGGGCTTTCCCAAGGCCTGTCCTGTGGCAGCAGGTCAGAGAAACTGGAGTTCATCTATTTAAAAGAGCTCTAGCTAAAAATACACACGTTGAGGTGTTAGAACAGATTAGCACGTAATCTGGGAAGCAACAGGCCCCAAAATGGCAAATCTCTTAATCCACGAGGCTAGTTTTAGCAGGGCAGTGCACCACTGGGTGATATGAGTCATTTGGATTACCACAATACAACATCTATTCTCTCAAGTAATGAAACTGATTTATAATGAGTTACACAAGGCAGAATTGTTACTGCTTCTTTGATCCTGTCATTAGAGAATTAATACCTGAAAGCACTTTAGGAAGTTCAAATTGTTACCTGTTGTTTTTTAAACACACTCCTTACAGCCATCAAAACACAAGAAACAAGAACATACAGTGACTGCAGACATATTCTCTGTTCGTTTATTGAATATATAATTTATATATACTATTGACTTATAGGTTAGTTTTATGCATTCTATTGTTTATACTTCTCATAAAAAGGTTAAAAGGTCCATGACCATATAAAGGTCATTTTTTTAGTTTAATTATGATATTTTTATTATTATTCAATTTGAATTTAGCTTCTGTTTATGTAAATAATTACTATAAATGTATTAATTAGGTAATTTAAAAAATATATAATTATTTTTTTTTTGTCTATAAGTGCGAGTTCAGACACCCTCTCAGTGAGGAACCAGCGTTCACTTCAGTGGCTACAAAGCTTCAATTTATTTTCACTTATTTCATGTATATATTGATTATTATCATTATTGTATTATTGTATATTCCTTTTCTTTATTTATGTGTTTAACCAGTAATCACATAGGAACAGAGTCAGGAGAAGTTAACCCTGATTAAACCCTGGATATTTGGTTCCTTCTGGAACCAATTAAGTTCACATGTTGTGGTTCTATTGTATTTAGGCAGCTAAAATTCCCAGATATAAAGCTTATTCCAATTGTTACTCAGTGAAATGCATCAAGGAAATCTAGGTTTTTTTAAGCATGGGTACATATGAGAGCAAATAAGGGTAGCATGGCTCAGATTCTGAAAGGTCACAGAAATGCTCCTGTGCGCAATAATATCTGATCTGTAAGCATCGTGCAAATTAAAATGTCAGCGAAACTTCTTTTACACACATTCACTCAGTAAGATATCGGGCTAACGGAGGACAAGAGAACTGCGAACAAAAGGATAAGCACATTTTACCTGCAGTGGCCTTGGATTAAAATGGTTCTGGTCAGGTTAGCAGGGTAGCAATAGATTTTGAGAAAAAAATGGTTATTTAAAAATGTTTATTTAATACATACTGTCTGATACTTCCAGTGAACCAAGGATTGTCACCCTTACTAAGGATTTGGATGTGCTGGAAAGGCAGAGCATATATATTAAATAAAATCTTGCAGGGCTCTTAATTTATTCAGCTAGAATTGTAGTGGGAAGGTTATACAGCATCAGCCGTATATATTTATAGCCGTATAAAGCATATGTTCTTTCAGAGGTGCTGGAATAAACGCTGCATCTTTCATTAAACACCATCTGTAGCCATTATGCATAATTTTCTTTAAACACCATTCATGTATCAGTTAAGTCCAGCTATTAATCCAGGGAAGCTGCTGATTCTGTTTTACTCTCCAGCTATATTTCTGACTGATAATATTAACATTAATAGCTCTATTTTCCAAATATATAAATCACTAGTCAAAGTCAGACTCATGCATCAAACCCATTACATTTGCAGAATAGAAATAAACTTTCTTTGTTATAAATTAAAGCTTGAAAATCTGTTTCTTTTATGTATAATAAACAGTTATTGGGAAATTGAAGGTTCCTTGATGGTTCCTTGGTGGTTCCCTGATGGTTCCTTGATGGTTTCTTGATGGTTCCTTGGCAGTTCCTTGACAGTTCCTTGAAGGTTATGGCTGAAGGTCATAGTCTGATGATGATGTTTTAATAGCCGGGTGCTGAACTATTTTACCTCACCGAATGTGGCACAAGGCAGGGACAACCTTAGACACGGCAGCAACCCATCATAGGGTGCACACACTAAGGACACTTTTGAGACACCAATTAACCTAACACACATCTTTGGACTGGGAGGAAACCAGAGTACCTGGAGTAAACGCACATGGACACAGAGAAAACATGCAGCTCTTGATAAAAAAACGACAAGACCACTCCAACTGGCTAATGAACCCAGGACCTTCTCGCTGTGAGGCAACATTAATACCCACTGCTCCATTAAGTTATAAAAATTCTTCAGTGTTAATTATTATTTTTTCATGCTGGAGTAACACTCAGTATAGTGTTAAATCACTGCATCTACTTAGTGTTTATTTAGTGCTTATTTTTTACGCTCAGTTGTGCCCCTACGACTAATGCACAGGGGTACTGCTGTGCCCACCCAATCTTTTGTGAGATCCCCAGTACGACGAGTGGTCTAGAAACTCCCCTGGATGATTGCATCATCACTTGCAGTCCTCAAAGGTGCACACACTGTCTCATGGTCCAGAGACACATTGGCCCACATTATCACTGGATGCTCTCCAACAGCTTGTTGCATTTTAAGGGAATCCCAAGTCCCACAGCGGGGGAAGATTTATGGGTCGCTCTAACTCACATGGTAGAGCACAAGCAAAGCTTTTCTAGCAGTGAGTTGTAATTCATTATGGTAGGCCTAACCGTCCCTTTTAATGCTCCATAGTTTATAGGCTGCTCGTAATGAATTGATTTTCCTATTTGGCAGATTGTTTTAATGCACCATTTACAGACTGTTTGCTATGGCTGTTTGATTTGTTTTCTGGGAGGTGTGTGTGTGTGTGTGTGTGTGTGTGTGTGTGTTTGATAAAGCATACTGGTGATGCATAGCTATAGGTTGTTCTGGATAGAGACACCACCTGATAAAGCAGAATCCACTCTATTTAAATACTGGTTTTAACCATTTCAGGGTCACAGACGTTTTAGAATAAAGCACAGTCCAAAACAGGATGCAAATCCACTGCAGGGCACATGCACACACACAGTCGCTTACAGTGAGGCACCTTAGAGGTGCCACTGGACCTAATGCATGCTATTCGGATATATGAAAGGAAACAAGATAACCTGGAGGAAGCCAATACACGGGACAGCAGGCAGGCTAGGTCTCGAAACTTGATCACAGGAACGGGTTTGTGCTAACAGTGACCCCTAGCCAGCCCTGTGTATTGTGTCCTTAAGGGACAGCACCAGAGCCAAAGTGTGATTAAAGTGGTTAATTAAAGCCATTAAAACCATTCCCAAGTTTAATAACGTTCTCGTTCTGACCCGTCAGCACAAACCCGTACCTGACATGAGCACTTTTGGTTTCCAAAAATATTTTGGAATCTATTTATGTCTAATACGTTCATGTTTTAATATAGCAAGGCTTTCCTTATAGACGTTGAGCTAAATAAAAGCTTGGCTTAGTCAGGACTGAAATCAGCCAGCTGCAACATGCACAGCAAATGCATTTTTAAAATAGAACAATAACAGAGCTGTTTTGCTATTTACAGCACAAAAGAGAAACTCAAATTTTTTTTTCTCTCGGTAGCTCACTGTTCTATTTCTAATACAAACCGAAAAGTTAAATATTTCTTCTAGTCATTTAAATAAACGAACAAGCCTAGGATTTTACTGATCTTAAGTAGTTTTGTTTTTATTTTTGGGAAGCTGTTCTTATTTTTCAGTCAATCTGATGCAGAGTGGCTTGCTGCTTAATCCATTTAAATATTGTGCTTTGTGTCTTCATGGATCATTTTATACCTTGATCCAGAAGAGATTTAAGATCAATTCATATTGAGGCTCTGGTTATGTTTCATAACTTTATACATAACCATATTATGAAGGTTTTTTATTTTTGGTTGTATTATATTTCTTTATTTTTGAATGGTATAATGGCCCAGGTTGATTAACTAAATTATTTAAACAGTGGAACATCAGAATTCAAGCGCCACTTGAACAATTCGTACATCAAACTGTCCTTTTTATTTATTTATTTTTTGGTTAATCATGAGCAACAAAGATGCTCCAAAAATGACGCACACAATAAGAAGGTCCCGGGTTCAATCCCAGGGTGGAGCAGCCTGGGTCCTTTCTGTGTGGAGTCTGCATGCCCTCCCTGTGGTTGCCTGGGTTTACTCCGGAGTCCAGTTTCCCCCACAGTCCAAAGAGAAAGTGGCCCTTAGTGTGTGATTGTGTGTGTGTGTGTCCAAAGATGGATTGGCGCTACGTCTAGGGTTGTTTATGCCCTTGCGCCCAGAGTTGGCAGGTGGGCACCGGCTGGTGTGCGACCACGTGCGGATTAAGCAAAAGATAATGGATGGATGAATATTATTTTTCATTTGTATTATTATTTATTTTTTATTTTTATTAATAATTACGATTGGATTACATTAATTTGCCTTATTCATGCCTATATTCATTACCTATATACAAATATAGGAGTTAAAAATAGGCATTTAGGGGACGGGAACAGATAAATCCATCTATTAACATTAGAAAGTTTAAATTCCAGCCAATCCTAAAATTTGGTTTCAGCAAGATGAAAGCAAAGTGTACATTTCCATGTGGGACTCTTTTTGTATACTTTTATAATAAAGAATACTGAATAAAATGACCAAATGCAATCCTATGTTTGATAAATACATCATTATATATGTTTGATGCCTGGATTAAATACATTTAAAAAAATACAAAATAAAAAAATACACCGCAAATGTGTTGATTACCTAACTGTGGTGCAAAGCATCTTATCTCTTGAAGTGTAATGTGATTTATGCTGACAAAATAATAACATAATAAACTACACCAAACAAGGCAGTTTTTAGCCTGGTTAGTCCACAACCCTATTTGAAAGACCAGCATGTGTTATGTTTTGTATGCTGGTCTCCAGTATGATATTCTGTTTTGGTCACTAAATCCAAACCCCATGCTATACTAATGGATGTTACTAACCCACAGAAAAATAATATCACAAGGAGAATCCCCTAAATATCTTTTTAGTTTCTCCTAGCAGAAAGTGAGTAATGAGACTGGAATGGAATGAAAAATGAGGTGTTTTCTTAAGTCTCCTGTTTTCTCAGGCTTGAGGTAGAGAAGCAAGATTAGGTATTTAAATCCAAATGTATTCTGTCATCTGAAGCAAACAGGCTTGAAGATTTTGGCAGAGAGTGTGTTTGCTCTCATTATTTGTCTGGTGCATTCGCTCTCACAGTTAACCCTGGACATGAACTACGTTAAGGATGAGCGAGAAAATGTGTTCAACTTTTCATTTCAATTCTGTCTGATGGTTTATTTGAGAGACAGATGATCTGTGTGGTAATAGAGACTAGTGCTGGATCGTTAGCCATTAGCACAGCTCACACTGACCTATTTGTTGTGGGAGGCAGTAAATAAAGAGAACTGCTCCAGACAAACACCTAGAGTGTTAGGTAGAAAAGGGGAAAGTAGAGAGAAAAGTGGGTTACTATTGTTGGTCATGCAGGGAGATATATAGAAGAAGGGATCATTCTTAAAACTATGATAACTATTTGGATCAAATCTGATGCGTCACCTAATACTTAAACCATGATTTGCTTTCTGAATAAAATGTTAATTCCTGTCCTTCATATCCAAGGATAAAGAAATGTACCCAGGGTAACGATATGTAAATAAATCATACAGCCAATAGTCTTGTAAGAAATATCGCAGTCATAAAGACACTCAGTTTCTTGTCAGTGTCTGTGGAATAAAGTAGACAGACAATATTAGATTGAAAGCTCTTTTATCTACTTGTTTCCTCTCTCCCAAAACGAAATGCTGTAACCCTCACGCACACCCAGGCCCAGCATGGGTCTCCATATTCTTGCTTTCATACAGTATGTCTTTCCTGCAGCTGTGGATGATGTGTGACAGAAGTTTCAGAGGTCAGATAGTTCCCAGTGTACCTGTAAAAGCAAGACAGACGACACTTTTATAAATGAACGCAGCTCATTAAGGCAGCTGGGTCTTTAGATGATTTCCAGGGCCTTGATTCACTACCGCATGCAATTAGGCTGGCAGGGATTACACCCTGGTCTGACCTAGAGCCATTTAGGCTGGTTGTACCTGTCAATCAGATATCTGGTGGAATACATGGATGGGAACGGATAGCAATGCTTACACACACTTCTAAAGTACCGAAATGATGAGACTATACCATGCAGGTCGGATATTGAACTAACACCGGAACCTTTCCTCCATTTCCACATGCGAGCGTCATAAAAGGTGGAAAAACTAAGACGTTTGCTCCTGAGCACTTTATGCCGACAGTCATTCTGTGTTATGACAAGCTCAGCATGTAGAGCTTTTTCCACTGTTGCTAATTGGTTTCTTCTCATCATGCAGACTGGATTCATCTCTTCAGTCTGATCTGCAGATTTTATCCACTTGCTGCTGTCTGAAGCTCCTGCGCTCCCTTAACCGGTGCTGTCAGGCGATTAATCGGGCTCTTTGTTGACACTTTTGTAATGACGATCTGTTCAGACCATCCAGTCAGCCTGCTTTCGGACGGCCATACCGACTCACAACTCAACCTTATTGTCCTCCAGTTGGTCTTCAGTGAGACATTTGAGCAATTCTGAAGCGTCTCAGGCTGTCATTAAAACGACGATGCTCAAACATTGAGCTTTCCTTAGGGAAAACGTTAAACTGATTTTATGGCTGCATTGTTTAAGATTAGTAAAATGATAAGACAGAAGTCCCTCAGCTTAAATGTTTCTGACAGAGGTGGTTTGTGTTTGTTTAATTTGACGTCCATTACTGGATCAACGTCAATACGCAAGGTTACATCGAAACTAGTCATACAAACTCAGATCAATTAATAATCAATAACGTAACATAAATCTTTGAAATATAGGATAAAACTGGAGTAAAGCCACACAGACACAGGGAGGACATGCAAACGCAACACAGGAGAAGTTCGAGGTTGGGATCAAAACAGGGGTGTTGGAGCAGTGCCACCGTGCTACCGCAACAGAGGTGGGTATTAATGAGGTAGAGGCATATTCTCTATTTATTAAACTCATGTATAGATGACATAATATTGTATTCTGTTTAATTTATCATGGTCTATATATATTACTATTTTTATTTTTATTTTATATTTATATACTGCTCACAAAAACTATTGGATACTTAATATCGATAATCTGATAAATAATACCAATATATCTGATGATGACTTTGCTAATTTTTGTAAACAGTATTTATGACTAGTCTTGATGTAACCAGGTGTGATGCAGAAATGGCCTTGGATCCTGTTGATGATGTTAAATAAACCAAATATATGAACAAACAGACTTATTGTAACTATTGTGACATGCAGTGTGAAGCACAACTTAGACAGGCACAGGCAACGCAACAGGATATAGTCATAGAACCTTGCAGCTTTAGTTGCTCAGTATTCTGGACTGGCGTAGTTGAGAGTGTGTTTGTCTCTAAAGACCGTATTGATCTATCAAGCTGCTCCTCTGATGAGAGACATGAGCTGACAGAGGGTTACTCAGAAGGACCAGGTGTTTGCAGATCTGTAGAGATGTAGTTACAGATGTAGTCCGTCAGCAAGTCTGGGAATAGACGGCTCACCCAGTTCCTTTAAATGGTTTGAACCTCTTGACCCGTTATCATTGTGGAACTGTTGTACGTCTGCTTATCCTGGTCATTGTCATCGCAGATAGTCTGGTGCTAAACCCAGGCCTCCAGCAACTGCTCTTTCTACCAAGAGACCAGTAAATGTTTATTATTGGATGGTAGAGTAAATCGGTTTGGACATTCAGAAGTGAATTGAGAGGACTGAGAGAAGGGTGGTCAAAACCTAAATATATGTGCCTAGATAATAGCCATATAAAGCTATTATCTATGTGCTGGTTTTGTCATTTTAGTGTGATCTTTCTCCTATCATGCTGCTTGCCAAGGGCAGGTTGATACATGACCAAAGTATTTCTGGTGCTCGTTGTGAGTTATCATGGATTGAAGAGAAGCAGATTGTGGCCTCCTGCTTTTTCGGCTCCAAGCTATCCCTGAGATTACATTCTCTAATTATGGCTTGGTAAGTTCCTGGGGTTTGAAGTGCTTCTCATAATCTTACAATGAAACTCCCCTTTGCAGGGCAGCCTAGGTCATGTTCCTCTGCTGTCTTTGAGTTTTCTCTGGATTCTCTTTTTTCGGTGTTCTCACTCACTTATATTTACATAACAGTTTCATCTATTTTACAGTCATAGTGGGCTGGCAGCAAGGGGTACAAGGTGGAAACCAACTCTAGGTTCATGGTAATAGTTTAAATACACAGAAGCTACATTATAACAAAATTGTGGGCAAAATCCAAAATTACATAATCATCCCAATAAAACAAAATGACTGAACAAAGTCTGTTGGCTTTAATGAGGTCTTAACAATTTTGTATATATATATATATATAGATAGATAGATAGATAGATAGATAGATAGATAGATAGATAGATAGATAGATAGATAGATAGATAGATAGATAGATACATAGATAGAGTTCAAGGAACGATATCTATCATTATTGTGTGTGTGTGTGTGTGTGTGTGTGTGTGTGTGTGTGTGTGTGTGTGTGTGTGTGTGTGCTTAACTTGATACTGTTCAGCTCAGTTGATGTGTTTAAAGATTTTTTGTGTAAATTATTCATGCTGGTGTGGATTACTTCCCCCTACTTATTTATAACAAACTGCAAATGGTTTGTTATAAATAAGTGGTTATAAAATGTTTGTTAGTTCACCTGTCCTATTGTAAGTAGTACTCCTTGTATGTTTTTCCACTACATGTATATTTTCTTACACCTAGAACTATATAAACCGATTTACATTCACTCAAGTCTATTTTTCATCTGGTTTACCTTATGTGTTGTTTGTAATATTGTTTGTATTATTCTGAATTTAACTTTCAGTATAACAATTTAAGTTTCCACTTTAGCGGTATCTCTGACAAACTTACAAATCATTTTCATGCTGATTTCATCTACAAAAAACCCTTTATATTCGCATTAGAGTTGCAGTAGTGATTATGGTTATGTCTGGTCAACATCCATTTTTGGGAAACGGCTTGTTTCCCAGAATGTAATGCAGTCAATAGCTGGCACATAGTGGTTGTCCCAATGAATGTTTCCAAGTAAGTTTGGATTTTATGTAAAAAAAAGAATTAGGGTCCAAATCTGGACCAGGCTAAAACATGAGACTGTAGATTTATCTTTTAAGAAATAAACAAGACTTGAATTACAAAAAAATGAGGGGATATTTCAAAATGATTATGAAAAGACAAAAAAGAAGCGTGATTTTATTTCATTACACAAGATCATAAGAAAACAAATGATAAGTCAAAGAAAGTTGATTATCATGTGCAAACACAGTCATGGGCATTGAGTAGCAAGTGATATATTCATGTGGTGAACATAATCATGACAAACTGAACCAGAGTGCCCCCAAATTGACTGTTCAGTAGGGTGTATGGTCACCCAAGAGCGCCAAAACACACTGACAGTGATGGGGCGTGGAAAGGATCAGATTATCCAGCAGTTCTTTTGGGATCATCTTTGTATTAATTCTGAAATAACCCATAATTTAGCTAATTTTCATTACTTAAAAGTTTCATTACTTAGTTATTATGAGTTTAGTTAGATGTTCAAGAAAAGTATTTAAATTAGGTTACATTTCTAACTTGACCATGAATTCAGATGTGTAGCTATGACTCACCTTGGATCTTATGGGATCTTATACTGAATTATTCAACCTAAGCTAGTAACATCTGCTCCAGCTGTTTGTTTACTGCTTCTTTTCCACATTATTCTGTTTCACATCATTCTATTACCTGTTTAATTATCTTTAGCCATGTGATAATTTATTTACGAATAAATAACAATACTCTGTATGTTATTTGTATCTTGTTTGAGAAATCTGAATGAATAAATAGGCTGAACAGCTTGTGTGAAATTCCCCCTTTATTAAATCAGCACATACAGTGAAATGCAATCGATTACACATGGGTTCATTCTCAGGTTGTTTGTTTTTTGTTTATTTGTTTGTTTTTTGCTTCATAAAAATGTTCATTCATTTGAAAATATTAAGGTTTCATGCACAACAAATCATAGACAGATCATAGAAAACAGAACAAGGTTTAAAAAATGGTCAAATTCCACCGTGAGCTGATTCGCCAGAAAATAATGGAATGAACTTAAAATGTGTTCAGTTCCTGCAGTGAAATGAAAATGTCGGTGATCTGTGCAGAAATCCAAAAACATTCTTTTTGTCCTGCTCTCATACACTCACACACACGCGCACACACCATAGCTGTTGACCATACACTGGCGTATCTCCTTGAGTAATAAATATTCACTTATAAAAAATACAAATATTAACTTCGGTAAAAAGAAGGGGTTGAAAGACAGGTGTGACAAACACCTGTGTTGGCACAAAGTTCATGCAAGAAGACCATAAGATAAGTTTCTTCCTATGTACATGACGCCGAACTGAAAACAGTTAATTAATAACACAAGTAAGATGAAATTAAATGACAGAAATAAACAAGATCTCCTGCCCTTTGTCCTTTTAAAATCAGGATTTGTATTTAGTCCTCCATGTTCCTTTGGATCAATCTTGCTGACTGGTGTTCATCTGTCCTTCAGATGTGGTGTTTAGAGGAAAAGGCTTTGCTAGTTCAGATTTGGAGATGAAATGGATGCACTGACCATGATGTCATCGCTGCCTGACACAACAGCAGACCTTTTTCCATGCAAGCTGATGAAGATGGGGCTAATAAATGGCAAAAGAAGCCTAACTGGGCCTGAATTAAGCCTAAACTGAACCCCTGTAGCATCTCTGTACTGGTGAAAGCAAAGATGAGCAGCAGATTTCATCAGTTAATGTACTGATGCTCTTGAGTAACATTTATTTGATTGATAGTTTTGTTTCTTAGCCTTCCCTCTGTCTGCTCAGGTTCTTGGAATCATTTCACGCTTGCCCAGTTAACCAAACGACTGTTGGGGCTCTATGACTGGCTTAATATAACCTGTCATAGCCTGTTATTCCAATAATAATTTATAAAATTGTAGTTCTTAACAAATATCTTACCAGTACTGTTGTCTAGACTGTTTGCATTTTGAACATCCCTCAGATCCCACCCCAGCCACAGTACTGTTTACGTCTTGAAAGGTCATTGTATAATGATCTCCAACAGCACGTGAATGTGGTACAGGACAACACCCCGGCTACATCTACTGATGAAATGGGTTTGTCCGATGTTGGTGATGAAATGTCGGACCCGGCGCTTCGTATCGAAGCAGCATGGATGAAGGATGAAGGCAGCTTTGTGTTATCTGTATGGGTTTTTTGGGTTGGAGAATTGCCAGCAGCTTTGAAACAAAATCCCCTTAAAGAAACCCAGTGCCCAACCGACAGTCCCTCATCGTCTCCTCCTCAGCCCGCTCTCAGCAGATCCTCTGAGCCATCTCGGTCGCTCCTTTCTGCTTTCATGCACGGTGCTTCAAACCGGTGATTAAAGAAAAGGTTCGAGAGGCGTCAGGTGAGACTAAACGCCGGGGGACGGCTTGTCCGTCATGCCTTTAAGGACTTCATCTATCCGATCGTCTTCGATCACCACTGTGACAACAGAGAGACACGTTCAGTCAGTAACGGCCGATCGGTTATTATACTGAAAATCCATCAATTCAGAAAATCTATTATAGCTTATCAACCCATTAGGTCAAATCAGATTTTGATTGATCCTGTTCTTCATGGCAATTTGATCTACCTTCACTGTTTCATAATGACCCTTTAATCTATGAATTTTGATTTAGTAACCAAGATGTGTATTATAAAATAGTTCTCTAGAGCACAACACACAAGAAATTGCATGAATCTGAGCTCACCTAAGGATTTGGAAATGAAATAAATGGATCATTAAACACAGTTCTCATGGTCATTTGTCATGTCCTCACCCACTTTCCCACTTTGTCTGCTTCATCGGTCATGGAATTAGAGATGAGCAGGTTTTAACAGGGCTTTGGCACAAAAGACTTCTTTGACATCTTAATTTCACAACCGCCAATTTCACCAAAAATTACTTTCTAGTGCTTACAGTAACTGGACACTATTCAAATATATTTATCAACAGCAAAATCGTAAAAGTAGCGTTTATCTATGTTTTATTGCTTTCTTATGAATTCTAAGCGAGCCAAACCATCACCCCATCCAGTTCAAATCTTTTTCTGATATTATTATGACGCACTGTTTATCAACGTTAATGACTGCTTCTAGTTTATGGTTCCTCACCGTGCTTGGCTCTACCGATCTGCCCCAGCTTGGGAGGTCTTTTGGACTGCGAACCTCCGAAGAACGAGTTGGTGTCCTGCAGCCGACAGCTGAATGACATTTGTCCAACGTCGTCGTCCGCGCCGTAGCCGTTCATCTTACCCTCGTTGTACGGCAAAACCTCGGACATGACTTCGTGAAGAGGTGCTGCCGGCGCGCGACTCCTAATACGAGACTGACCGGGTTCGAATGTAACGACGCAGGCGGAGGAAGGATGCGGCTTTGTTCGCGCGTAAACTCCACTCCAGCAGTGTGGATTTGGTGTGGGAGAGATGGTATACTAAGAAAGAAAGCGTGAGAGCGAGAGCGAGAGGGAGAGTGAGAGTGAGAGAGAGAGAGAGAGAAAGAGAGAGAGAGAGAGAGAGAGAGAGAGAGAGAGAGAGAGAGAGAGAGAGAGAGAGAGAGAGAGAGAGAGAGAGAGAGGGAGAGAGAGAGAGAGAGAGAGAGAGAGAGAAAGAGAGAGAGAGAGAGAGAGAGAGAGAGAGAGAGAGAGAGACCTAGCAACTCTTGTGTAATAATGCAGGGAGTTCCCGATGCCCATAAAGGAACACCCAGGCGGAACAGTGAAGTCATTCATCCGGGTCTGAAGTCGGGATTGGTCTGAAGAAGGTCTTCTGGATTGGACTTCATTTCTACATACAGTCTTAGATTAAAAAGCTTTCTATTAGTAGAACCAATTTCTAAATAATCTATAATCTAAAACGGAATGATCTTAAATCGTTTTGGTATTTCAAATGCTGCTCCAACAGTCAGGAAGAGTTTATTATATGTTTTATATTTTTCTTGAAGGTATTCATGAGAAACAACTGAGCTGATTAGAACCTTTAGAACCTTGTTTAAGGACCCAACAGAGGCAGCAGAGTCCGATTTTAAACGTATTTTAGTTTAGTACCTTATAGCCTTAACCACTGTCATCACTGTCACACCAGTGTAAGAGTTTTTATACAAACAAGTTAATTTGCTTAGTCTAGCACAAAGACTCAGTGCATGTAGTCCATCTGGATCATACTAAAACATAAACATAATTTAATATACTTAAGCATGTGTCTGCTTGTATGATTCAGCAATAAATTACTGATGCCTCTCTCATAGAGGACACTACACTTTCAGCACCAAGGACAGCACACAGCTCTTCAATTGAAACATCCCCAGAGGGACTGTGTGTACTTAAATCCCAATCCATTTATTACATACAATGTGCATCACTTCATTCTTTTATTTCACCATTTATTTTCTAACGTCTACTCCCAGTGTGATGGCACATCATGTCACAAAAACATCTCATACTGTTCTTCACCGACCTTCTACTGGATGTGAATGATGGAACGCTGAGTGGAATTGGATCCTATGGTCTTGGGTTAATACAAACATATCCACTGGAAGCAGTGGCAGAAAAGGCAGGAAAATAGAAAATAGATTTATTATAGACAATAGACTTATTATATAGACAATAGAGCTATTATATAGACAATAGCGTTTCAAAATGGCATATGCCAACAATGTTGTGTTCTCTAATTTAATTTGTGTTCCCTTCCTTCAGACCATGCTCAGTGACTGGTGCTCAGTTCATGATTTTTCCAGTAATTTATTTTACTATTTATTATAGTTACATTTATTAAACAGCCATTATTTGATTTTCTTACTGTTTTACTTATTATCTGCTCCCTCTTAATTCACTCCTGTAAACCTTTAGGATTTCAGATTTTCTTCCATATATATAGAATTCATGTTTATTGTTTGCTTACTTAGTTTTTTTTTTTTACAATTTTGCTCACACATGCAATTACCCAGCTCTATCCTTCTACAACAATGGAATTGTCCACTTGTCTATATGCTGCCCTACAGATTTAAGTAGTTGAAATCCAATTAGCCCTCAAAGCATTCTAGGAAACAGATTTTACACAAGCATGACAAGCCAGATTGCACTATACTCCTCTGTCACTATCTCTGGTAGAGTCACTGGTGCAGAACTGGCATTAAAAGTCAGAAGAAGCCAGTACAGTATACAAGCCAGATGCCTCTAGTTGTGCCAGTGGTGCCATGGGACCCCTGACATTCCTGCTGAATAAATCCACTTCCATTAGAGTGTGTTACGATGGAACAACGTTTAGTGATATGTGTCATAGTAACATTCAACTAGAAGGATTCAAAGTTTCCCAGCAAGCATCACACTGCCAGTGACTTTCAGGTAACCTGTCAGGGGCTTTAATATGATGGCTGATTGGTGTATACCCCAAGAGCTGTGATGTAAGAAAAATCCATCTGCTGTAACATCCAAAATCACAAAAATTAGGATAGGAAATAAATACCTGTCTTATGAAATACACCTTGTCTGAAATACAGAAATCCATTACAAGTGAATCCAAGTGACACTTGTTGAAAGAAAAGAGAATAGCAGTCATGAAGGTAGAGATAACGATCCTTTTGTTTTTGTCATCAGTAAATGCAAAATTTTATGTAAAACTGTTAAATCTGATGTATTTAATGTATTAAATGTTTTAACAACTACTGCGTGGTTTATGGTAATGTCCAACTCAACATGTATTTTGATCAACATCCTCTTTCACAAAAAAAAAATGCAGACAACACACACCTATACATCCTAAGAGCTATAGTCTTACAATATACATACACCCTAAAATAAAGACTAAATCTTGAGGCCAATTAAAGGAACATAAACATTTGGGACAGCAATAGCCTAGCTGTTAAGTTAGTAAATTATGGGCCAGAAGGTACAGGGTTCAAAACCCATCTCTGGCAAGCTGCCACTGGTGGGTAGTTAAGCAAATCCTTAACCCACAATAGATTGGGTTGTCATATTGGATCCGTCGTAAATTGCTCTGGATAAAAATGTTCTGCTACAATAGTCCTAAAAAAGCCCTAGATATCTCAGGTACAAAAACAAATCTTCCTACGTTTGCCTTAAAATCGCTAACATTTTAATATGTATGAAAATGGTCTGTGTATTAATTCTTAATATTCAAAAACAGTCCGGGACTGCCAAAGTGTTAATTAACTGTGGGCCTTTGTGAACAATTAATTGTGGACCTCTGGCCATTGAGAAGATAAAATCACGTATGTTCCTTAAGACTGAATTACTAGACGTCCTAATTCTGCAGTGGGGGCTTGCTTTAGATCAAATTCCATTTCACATTTCTACAGGGAAGTGGGAGAGGTGTAATGTAAACAACAGCTGCTTCCCATCTCGCCTTGTGCCTGCACAGCTCGGATCAACAGAAGCTCGACTCAGTCTATTATTAAGCAAACCTGTAGCGCCATCTGCTGGAGCTGTCCTGAATGTCTCTGAGTAACGGTATGTAAACAGGCTTGCATGTGCTTACCTTGGGTTTGTGGCTCTTCGATTTTATAGCAGCAGCAACTGGCTGACAAGGTCTCTCATGGTATTGTGAGTCTGAACCAGCTGGACCAAACGTGTGGAAGATCTCAGAAGATTGTGAAGACTATTCCTAAACAAAGACATTGAGGTTGTTGCATACATTAAGCTATATTTAGTAGGTAAAAAATTAAATTCCAGTCATAAAAGGGTGACCATTACATTACATTACATTACATTACAGTCCATTGCAAAAGTCTTTAAATTTAATGACTTTAAAAGCCATTAAATTATATATATAATTATATATATATATATATACGTATATATATATGTATATATAT
>JAVSBV010137209.1:0-16714 GCA_033117975.1 Parotocinclus spilosoma | reverse complement strand
CTTTTCTCAGTATTTAGTAGAAGCTCCTTTAGAGCTAGTACAGCCATGAGTCTTCTTGAGAATGATGCAACAAGTTTTTCACATCTTGATTTGAGGATTCTCTGCCATTCTTCCTGCCAGATCCTCTCCAGTTCTGTCAGGTTGGATGGTGAATGTTGGTAGACAGCCATTTTTCAGGTCTCTCCAGAGATGCTCAATTGGGTTTGGGTCAGGGCTCTGGCTGGGCCAGTCAAGAATGGTCAGAGTTGTTCCCAAGCCACGCCTTTGTTATTTTAGCTGTGTGCTTAGGGGCATTGCTTTGTTGGAAGGTGAACCTTCGGCCCAATTTGAGGTCCTGAGCACTCTGGAAGAGGTTTTCTTCCAGGATATTTCTGTACTTGACCACATTCATCTTTCCTTCAATTGCAACCAGTCATCCTGTCCTTGCAGCTTAAAAACACCCCCATAGCATGATGCTGCCACCACCATGTTTCACTGTTGGGATTGGATAGGGCAGGTGATGATCAGTGCCTGGTTTTCTTCACACATATCGCTTAAAATTAACGCCAAAAAGTTAAATCTTCGTCTCATCAGACCAGAGAATCTTATTTCTCATAGTCTCCAAGTCTTTCATGTGTTTTTGGCAAACTATGTGGGTCTTCAGCTCTGCCAGGCCACTCTGCCATAAAGACCCGACTGGTGGAGGGCTGCAGTGATAGTTGACTTTGTGGAACTTTCTCCATCTCCTTACTGCATCTCTGGAGCTCAGCCACAGTGATCTTTGGGTTCTTCTTTACCTGTCTTACCAAGGTTGTTCTCCCACGATTGCTAAGTTTGACTGGAAGACCTGGTCTAGGAAGAGTTCTGGTCGCCCCAAACTTCTTCCATTTAAGCATTATGGAGGCCACTGTGCTCTTACGAACCTTGAGTGCTGCAGATTGATCTGTGCCACAATTCTGTCTCTGAGCTCCTTGGGCAGTTCCTTTGACCTCATGATTCTCATTTGCATTGACATGCACTGTAAGCTGTGAGGTCTTATATAGACAGGTGTGTGCCTTTCTTAATCAAGTCCAATCAATTCTATTAAACACAGCTGGACTCCAATGAAGGAGTAGAACCATCTTAAGAAGAATAAGAAGAAATGGACAGCTTGTGAGTTAAATATGAGAGTCACACCAAAGGGTCTAAATTCTTATGATCATGTGACATTTCATGTTTTCTTTTTTTATTCAGTTTTTCTACGTCTGGTGTTTTTCTGTCAAGATGGGATGCTGAGTGTACATTAATGATAAATAATATAATTTTTTTGGATTTTAGCAAATGGCTGCAATGAAACAAAAAGTGAACAATTTTAAGGGGTCTGAATACTTTCCCTACCCACTGTATGCTTTCATAGCTACTGCTGTCAGAGCCCTTGCTCATACTGGGATCACCATATGTGTTTAAGTACACTGCTTACAAAATCCCCCAATATGTTTTATTCAATAATTTTGTGAGCAGTATATTTACCATGCCTATGAGCATCATAAATAAGAAAACTAAAATACTTGAATGGTGATGAATAGGGGTTCCTGGTGTTGATCCCCCAGTACAGTCTCACCTCCCCCAGATAAAGCTAGCTGTGCCTCTGTGATGCCAAATCAGTCTCAAGACTCTGGCAGGGACATAAGCCAAGTAACCACAGTGATTGGGCTAGACATTTTTCCTGAGGCTATAAAATATTTTTCTCTGTCAAAACAGAACATTTTGCATAACAAATACAATGTGCATAAAAATTAGGGGATATTTAATTATGGGATATTTCATTTTGAAGTATCTCCTTTTTTGTGAGCAGTATATGTACAGGACCAACACTACCATATCTTTTCTATCTTTATGCTATTTTAATGTTTGCCCAATCAATTTATTTAAATGAGCTAAAATTGATGAGAACTCAAAGATATGAAGCTTAAAACAAAACTGCACTCCCTTGGTTTTAATGAGACTGTGATGTCATTAATACTTAACCATTACATTATTAAACTAGAGTTAATTTTCTTTATCCAGTCAGAAGGATACATGAGGAGCACGTAGCAGAAAGCAGGCTGTATTTTGTGTTGTGTTGAGTTTCACTGATCGAGTACAAGAACTCTTAGCAGTGAATACTGCTATAGAATATGAACCTAATCATTTTGCTAGCAGGGTTTAATAATTTATTGCAAAAACTGTATGTGAAATGGTAAGATAAAAACTAATACAGTGTAGATAACATTTAACCTGTTAATATAAAAAGCTTTCATAACACAGAATTTTTGATTATGGGCTTGTCTTGATAGTTCTCTCATTATCCGCTTAAGTCCGGACAAATATACATATGTTTTTAAAATATTATATAATTGGGCATTACAACTGCAAGGACAAAATTTCTAAACTTCTTTTTTGAAGGAGGGGGTGCATTTTATGTTTGTTTTGTTTAAATGAAAGACATACTTTAGGAGGCAGCATGCCAATGCGATGTGATGCAAAAATGGGAGACTGGACTGCATTCTGCTTATTATGCCATCTGATGCAACTGCAATTTTTGAACACTAGAGGGTTTAATGCCATGCTCCTATACATATTTTTAAAATCCAATTTCTTTATATTTCAAGGCATTAAAGATTCTTTTTGTTTACATTTGTCATAAGAAAAGTGCACATTACTTTAAATCGTTACTCCACAGAAACATTAAGAAAAAATCACTTGGTTGTTCAAGATATGGTGAAGCTACAATAGAGCATTTTATTTACAATTTTTAATATCTGTTGTATATCCAAAGTCTATATCCATGTAATAATGTTCCAAAGTCTATAAAAATCTCTTTGATAGTATAACATACTGCTCACAAAAATTAGGGGATACTTCCAAGGAGGGGGATTTCCAAAATGAAATCTACAATCCTATAGACCTGCACTGTATGTTGGCCTTTTTTTCAATAAATTGTTTTTGTTAATTTACAACTCTACAATAAGCAACTAAATAACAATTATAAAAAGGGCAGTTTGTGACTGTGCATTGTTTCAGGTTATCAAAACATTCAAACGAATCAAACCTAAGAAGCACTCTTCTTGTTGTAGGATGATGGTGGCGTGGCTGTGTAAATGGGTGATGATGCCCTGTTGGTCGCCAGAATGTCACGTGCAAAGCGTGCAAAGTTGCTAATAAATAATTTGTGATGCCAAGTTAAAAAAGTCTACATTACCAAATAGCTTTATTTTATTGAACATTTTGTTCACTGCAAAACTCACAGCTTATATATCCAGTATTCTAACGCGGAAACCAAACGGGTATGCCTGTTCAAGGTTTAAACAATTATAACCAGTACATGGTCGAGTTAATTTTCAAACTACCTAAATAAGGTATACTACACTCACTCATTTTCCAAACCCACTTAATAGGGTGTCAGGTTGATGCAGGGCATGCCTGCGTATTCACATACAGGGGTATTTAATAGACCAATTGACCTAACGCATGTCTTTTGAATGTAGGTGGAAGCTGAGGAAATCCTTGGAGACATGGGGAGAGCATACAAACAGCACAGAGGCAGCAGTCAGGCCAAGACTTCAACCTTGGTCTCTGGAGTTGTGAGGCAACAGTGGAAGCCATGCTGCCTTAAAGTAAACTACAATGAAATATAAATCATTCTAAATTAAAAAACAAAAAGAAACAAAAATAAATCAAACCAAAGGGAAAAAAGTGTATACTTATACACCCAATAAACCCCAAAAAATAGGTTTACAGAATCCTTGTTATCATCCTTCTCGAAAAATACAGTCACGATACAATCATTAATTGATTAGTCAAATTTACCACACAAGTTGACCACTCTGTATTTGTGAACTTGCATGAGACAGCAATGCAGTTATTCTCCCTTGTGAGTGCGCTGGTGTCGCTGGAGATGACTATGCTGAGTAAAACTCTTTCCACACTTTAAGCACTGATGTGGCTTCTCTCCTGTGTGTGTGCGCTGATGTCGCTGGAGATTACTCCTCTGAGTAAAACTCAGCCCACACTGTGAGCATTTGTACGGCTTTTCTCCTGTGTGCAGGCGGTGGTGAGTTTCGAGAGTACTCTGAAGTGTAAAGCTCTTCCCACACTCTGAGCAGTGATATGGCTTCTCTCCTGTATGAATGCGCTGATGTTTCTGGAAAGTACTTAGGTGAGTAAAACTCTTCCCGCACTCTGAGCAGTGATACGGCTTCTCTCCTGCATGAATACGTAAATGGGTTTGGAGATTGCTAACTTGATTAAAACTTTTTCCACACTCTGAACAATGATACGGTTTCTCTCCTGTGTGAATGCGCTGGTGTTTTTGGAGAGTACTCTGGCGAGGAAAAGCCTTTCCGCAATCTAAGCAGTGGTACATTATTTTCTGAGTCTGTCCAAGAGAAGTGTTCGTCTGGAGAGTTTGCTGAGTTTCCGAGCTTCTGGGACTCGGACTCGGGCTAGGACTTGGACTCGGGGTGTTGTTTATTTCTAAAACAAAAAAAAGAGAGTAAGAATGAACAAACTAAAAGCAACAAATAACAAGGTGTCTGACTTGCATTGTCACAGTTTCAACATTTCAGAAACAGTTGAATGAAAAAGAAGACTGATCCCACAACAGAGGATCTCCTAGAAGACCACAGAAGTGGAATATCGTTCACTATTTTACATAAACTAGTCAACCTCGTTGTTGTTTAATGTTAATGTACACATGTATGCAAATGGTAATTAGCATTAGTTGGACCATAGTTATAATAACATTCAGCAAGGTTACACTTGGACAGGTTTTAACTCAATGTAAGCGTATACTTGCGTACTTGACAGGTTGCCTTGTACTGTTCCTGTTCCCCCAGACGTTTAATACAATATTGGTTGACCCAGTATTATTTTTATTGCTTACTAAGAACAAGTCCTGTGGTGGCAGTTACATACTTGGACAGGGAAAGCTAAATTATACCATGCAGAGACCTGGTTATAAACACCTGTGATGCCTCCTGTCAGGCAAAAATTTAGATATCAGACATCATCAACGTAACAAGCAGTAAATGACTTTTTCCAGTTTTCATTATAACCCCATAGCATGCCATGCTATAATGGCCAGTATCATGACCAGTCCTTGCAGTTTAGTACAGCAGCAAATAATTAGTATTACATTAAATAATTTGTATGACTGGTTTATCACTATATTAAAATATGCATAAATTGTCAGAAAGTGTTTTGTCTTAAAAACTAGCTGAATTTTGGCTGAATCTACAAATCAGCCTTAAGAAAGTGATCTTATCTCTCTATCACAGCAATAGCTACTGAATTCAGTGATGGGGTAGCAAAACAGAGTAAGAACACAGAATAATAATAAAAAGAAAATTGAAAAAATATTTGGACAGAACCATTGGCAGAGCACTTTCTCTTCCACAGGGAATCGAAAGTAAAGCCCAGATCTTTGGCGTACTCCTCTTCATACCACACCAAGAGCTCCTCTCCACGTTTGATTGGCCGACAACATCGATAGAGAATTCCGCCTCGATACTGGAATGCCACTAGATTATTCTCTTCGTCATTACAAGCACAATTCACATACCTGTGAGAAGAGACACAAATTAAAACAAACAAAAAAATTTATATATATATATATATATACATATATATATATATATATATGTATATATATATATGAAAAACCAATAGAAGAACAATTAGGACATACATTTATACAACAAAATCAAAGCAAATTCTAAGGAGCATAAAAACTTGAGTTTCCTACCTCATCCAGTTAGCATGCATCTCACTCTTGGCATCTATATATTCTACCCACTGGTTGCTCTTGTATATCTGCAAAAATATTCATACTTAAAATACATGATATGTTCATGATGTTTGTTAACACATCCCAATATTTATCCACAGATAAAAAAATACAGCAAAAGAACACGCCGATGCACAAACTAACTGAAAATTATATTTTTATATATTTACACAAGTAAAAAGTATCCATAACCAGTGTCAAATGTGAGAAATGTCACTCAGTACAATAAAAATGAACTATTTTTAATGTAACATGGAAGCTTTACACTACATCAAAGTGCAGCACCATTGCAATGTCATGATGGTGTACAAAAACCAATGATAATCCTTCTGTTCTATCGACCATACTTTACACTTTTAACCTGATTTATTCCTGGTCATGTCTATGTGCCTATCCCCAGAGCACTCAGGGTCCAGGTATAAGGAAGGATGGCCTAGAAGGGATAGCAGATCATGGAAATGTTAGGTAGGGGGCTGCTATTACAGTGGTGATGGTTTAATCTCCAAACAGCCTCCCCTCCCTCACACACAGCCAACTGGGTCTACATGTCTACATTTTTAAAGAATTATTTGTAAATTATGGTGGAAAATAATTATTTGGTCAATAACAAAAGTTCAACTCAATACTTTGTCATTGCCAACAAAGGTTATGTTACAGAGGTCAAACGTTTCCTGTAAGTCTGCACACACTGTAGCTGATATTTTTGCCCATTCCTCCATGCAGATCTCCTCTAGAGGAGTGATGTTTTGGGGCTGTCGCTGGGCAACACGGACTTTCAACTTTCTCCACATATTTCTATGCTTTTTACATATTTTTAATGCTTTTTACAGAGCCACTCCTTTGTTACTCGAGTGGTGGGTTTGGATTCATTGTCATGCTGGAAGACCCAGCCACGTTCCATCTTCAATGCTCTCAATGATGAAAGTGGGTTTTAGCTTAAAATCTCACGGTACATGGCCCCGTTCATTCTTCCCTTAACACGAATCACGAAACACCCCCAAAACATGATGTTGCCACCCCCATGCTTCACAGAAGGTATGGTGTTCTTGGGATGAAACTCTTCCTCCAATCACGACGAGTTGAGTTTTTACCGAAAAGGTCTATTTTGGTTTCATCTGACATGCTATTCTCCCAGTGCTCTTCTGGATCATCCATATGCTCTCTGTCAGACAGGCCTGGACATGTACTGGCTTAAGCAGGGGGACACGCCTGGCACTGCAGGAGTTCAGTCCCTCTCAGCCTAGTGTGTTACTAATGGTAGCCTTTGTTACTTTGGTCCCAGCTCTCGGCAGGTCATTCATCAGGTCCCTCGAGTTATTCTGGAACTGTTCTCGTGATCATTTTGACTCCACGGAATGAGATCCCCAGATCGAGGGAGATTATCAATGGCCTTGCATTTCATCCATTTTCTTACAATTGCTCCCACAGTTGATTTCTTCACACCAACCTGCTTGCCTATTGTAGAGTCATTCTTCCCAGCCTGGTGCAGGTCTACAATTATCTTCCTGGTGTCCAATAGCTCTTTTTTCTTGGTTGTGGTTCAGTTTGGAGTCTGACTGTGGACAGGTGTCTTTTATACAAATGACAAGGTCAAACAGATGCTGTTAATACACGTAACAAGTGGGGGACAGGAAGTTACAGGTCTGTGAGAGCAAGAAACCATGCTTGTTTGTGGGTTACCAAATACTTATTTTTTACCATAATTTACAATATAATTTCCTGGATTTTTTTTTATAATCTTGTCTCTCATAGTTAAAGTGTACCTATGACGAAAATTACAGACCTCTTATCTTTTTAAGTAGGAGAACTTGCACAATCAGTAGCTGACTAAATACTTTTTGGAACCACTGTATATCTAATTTAATGTGATGCACAGGGGCATGTTTACCACTGTTACATCACCAATAATTGTTTGGGAACTGAGCACACAAATTGTTGAAGCTTTGTGGGTAGAATTATTTCCCATTCTTGCTTGATAGACTGAGCCTTTTGGGGATACTCCCTTCATACCCACCTCACCTGTGGAATGTTCAAACGGATAAACTCAAAAGTATTTATGACAGGGGCAACAAGAGACTGGGTAAGTTGAGGAATACTCTAAATAGGTGTTTTAGAACAGTCCTCAACTTGCCCAATGAATAAGTGTTAAATGTATTGCAGACATCAAATTCGAAATAAGTGAATAATTGCAAAAGAACAATAAAGTTTATCCGTTTGAACATTAAATAACTTGTCTGTGTAGTGTATTCAATTAAATATTGGTTGATATTGGGATTGTAATAAAACATTTTATCAATAAAAATCTTCAAACATCAAGAATACATAAACCACCATCTCCATTAATATCATTCCGTGCTGATTTGATACACAGGCACTAACCCGTGTGAGTATTTATGTCTTCAGACCACACCACAATTCTAGCCATACAATACCAACTTACCATGAGAAGGGGATTTAAACTTGTAATTTTATTAATTTGAAGCAATTTCTCAATCAATATAGCGGTGTCTGAAAGTATGTGAACCTTTTAGAAAACGTTTTAAGACCGTAAAATTTATTTTAAAAAATTCTTCACAACTATGACCTAAAACATAATTTCCATGCAAGTCCTAAAAATAGTATTAATAAAAGAACTAAATTAAACAAAAATACAAATATACTTATTTAGTGTGGAAAATCATCGAGTATTACATACTCCCAAGTAGCAAAATTGTGAACCTCTAGGATTAGCAATTAATTAGAAAGTTAAATTAAAGTGTTTTCAGTCGGTGGGATGGCACTGGGCACATCACACCTTGTGGCATTTAAACGACATGGATCTATCGAAGCCTCATCTTTACTGTTTGTAGAAGTGTACTATGCATAAAGGAGATTTCTCATGACCTCAGAAATAAAGAGTTACAAGGGCATTACACTCTCATGTTCACTAACTAATGGTCAGTCAACTATAAGAAGAACACTGAAGAACAACAAAGTGCATGTCAGGGTTAAAAGGTGGCATCTACTGCTCTTTACAACATTGCGGTCAATAATGTTGACAAAACAGAAGACAGCCTTTTATGGACATATGAGACCAGAACGGCGTGCTTTAAATGAGAATCTGTAAATCTGCAGAAAGAAAAATTGGAAAAAGAGAGCATTTGTCAAGTACAAATAAGAACAAATAAGAAAAACAAATTTAAGATTTTGGAACGGTCCAGTTAAATTCCTGACCGTTTTCCTCTATAAATAGTATGGCGGTACATGAGGTGAGCAGTTTATGTGATGATGTGCAGGACAGCTAAACAGCTACCAGAAACGTTTAGTTACAGCTATAGCTGAACAAGACACTTATTATTGTTGCACTAGACACTGTATAACTTACTATGTAATATTGATTCATTTTCCTAAATTAAATAATCATTAATAATATTTATGTCTGAAATCTTTATTAGCATTCTCTTTGTCTATTTTACTCGTCTAGGACTTGTTATATTCATGGCATATTTATACAGAAACATACTATACAAAATTCACAAGGTTTTCACAAACCTTTTAGCACAACTATAAATCAAAAGCAATATGATGATTAAAACAAAATTTGAAGAAAGATTATTAGAATTATTGATTATTATTTATAAATGTATATTATAAATAATATATTAATATTATATAAATAATATATTATTTATGTGGCTTGGAAAATTTGATTATCTGTGAACATAAACTGAACACTTCTGGGCTAAGAGCCACTTCTGCTGAAAATAGCAATTCCAGAGGGCCTTGGTTCAAATCCCAGATGGAGCTTGAAATGTGAAGGTTGGGGTGTTCGTCTACGGAACACTGCAATGGCTGGCGCCCTACCCAGCTGTAACCCTGCCTGTGCCCAGTGAACTTAGGTTAACTTAAGTTAGGATTCAGACTCATATCCTGGCCAGCATAAGTTGGGAAATACAGGATGCTTTGCTTATATCTTAGACTGCTCTAAGTTCTACAAAACATCATGGAAATGAATATTGATTAAAAAAAAAGGAATGCTTCAAAAGTTTTCCAAGGAAAACCTGCAAAGGAATACACAGGGGCAAATCATCACCGTTCAGACTTCAAATTAGTCAAATGTCACATAACAGCAAAGAGAGAACAGCCTCTTCCTTGATTTGTTTGAAACTTAACAAAATTACATTTTCTCCATCCAAGATTCAATACACTTCTACACTATCAACAGAGAGTTGATCGAGATGACTGAAGCTGAGCTTTAGAAACTCTACATGCTGCAACATCATTCATATTGATATTGCCATCAGATATTGTTAAATGCTGCTATTAGATGTTTTAAATAAATATCACATATGTAAACAAAAGTACTCAAGCAACAAAAAATAATAAATCAATCAGTCTTAAGTATCAAGTAACTATTTATACACATGAATAGCTCACCACCCAGGAGTAGGCACTGTTTAGCGCTGTCTCTCTGTCTACCAGCTCTCCCTGATAGGGTCCAAAGTGCACACCAACTTGAACAGTCTCCCCCTTATTGAACACTCCCAGGCCTGCATCAGGAATACCAGATTCTCGAACCTCTAAACCAGGTGGGAGGGTTTGACTGGCTCTGTCAGAAACTCCCATGGGAATGGTGGTATCAGGGATAAAAAGAGGTGGTCCATGAACCTCACAATCACTGAGGAAGAAGGATCCACAAATCTCACAGTCTGGAAAGAGAGGATGCAACACATAAATTATCTAAGATGAACGAAATTTTTAATGACAGCTGTTTTGATTAACTGTGGAGCTGAATTCCTAAAGCCTTAAACATAATTAACGTCATTATTAAACCAGTGGAGGATACATATAGGATTGTTCTCAATACACATATACACGGTATCTCAATGCTATTCATTGTTATTTCTCTGTCATACTGTTATGTTCTATACACTTATTGGTACTTTATTAGGTACACCTACTACAACTGTTGACTCCTTAACACAGCAATACATTTGGGTATCTAGTCATGGTAAAGATGACCAAGCTGAGTATCCGAATGGGGAAGAAAGTTGATTTAAGGGCCCTTGAATGTGGCATGGTTGTTGTTGCTTGACGGGTTATTCTGAGAATTTCAGAAACATCAGTTCTACTGGGATTTCATGCATAGTCTTCTCAAGGTTTAACAGAGAATAGTCCAAAAGGATCAAATATGCAGTGAGCAGCAGTAATATGGGTGAAAATGCATTGCTGATGCCAGAATGGTTTGTGATATGTAATGAGTTTAAGTAAAGGTAACTCAAACAACCTTTCTAACAGAGAAATGCAGAAGGGACTCTCTATACACAAAACATCGGACCTTGCAGCAAATGGGCTACAACTCCAGCAGACCATATTGTTACTCAGGTAGGCTATCAATGCTATTGTCCAGCTCTTTATGACCACAGGGTATCATCTTCTGATGGCTTCTTCAAGCAGGATAGTGTCACGTCACAAAGATCAAACAGTATTAAACTTGGGATGTGGTGGAATGAGATATTTGCATCATTGATGTGCAGCCAACCAATCTGCAGCAACTGTGTGATGCCATCATGTCAACATGAACCAAGATATCTGAGTACTGTTTCCAGCACCTTGTTGAATCTATGCACCAAATTATTAAGGCAGTTCTGAAGTCCTAATAACTTATTTGTTATATTTAAAATATTTGTTTGTTTGTTTGTGTTTATTGCCATTTCAGCTCATGAAGGCTATGTATAGGGCATTGAGGGTACATTTAGGGAAATAGTTTCAGCTAGTTAACTGTTATCATGTTGTATTTGATTTTTAATAACATCATAAAGTGGCTGGTGAGTGCATCTTTTTACACTGACATAACCACTATGTGATGGAGAAAAATAAACTGTTATTATTTTTATTTTTTTTATGTTTAATACATTATTATTCAACCCATGCCATCAATAACATATACCATTATCATCTTTAGCATGTTGTTTAGCACCAGACTAGACTTTAATAAACCATGTTAGCTTACAAAAGTAGTCTTCATCTTCCTGTTCCTCCTCCTTTATATGGATAATGTTCATGTTGTTGTAGAGATCACTTGCTTCACTGTAGCTCTTCAGGTGCTCTGTCTCTTCCACCTGACGTGTATGCAAAAATCAGAAAGCACTTAGATTAATGTCTTTATAGGATGTGGATTTACATTATTTAAAGCCCATCGTTATTTAATAATGTAATATAACTACTCACGGCTGAAAACATTTTTCTCTTATGGAAGTGTAGTTTCTCCAGTGTTACAGAAGCACAACACTATTCGTAAAGAGCAACGTCTTCAGTCTCACTGTAATCGGACAGACATCATTCTCAATCATAATCCCTTTAATTATCACAAATTTAATTTTGTACACAAAACCCAGCTGCAGTGATACTAAGTTATTGTTTCTATATGTTACACTGCCATGACGTGTGTTATATGCAACTTTGTCCATAAACCTCCATTTTCATGTCCATGTATGATCAATTTAATGACATTTGACAGAAAGTTGATCATAAGGAACGTTAATTGGACATCAACATAGTTTTCTTTATGCTTTTCTAATATAAATATAAAGGGTATTTTCACCAGAAAACTGTGCAAATTATACATAAATGCAGCAGACATAAAAACATAAGCAGAGCATGGAAAGTAATCCTATGGTCATTAAATGTTGTGTACCTGTATTTTAAAGCCTCTTTTTTCTGCTCAGTGTTCAGGGGCTCCAGAATTTGTCACCATAAAAAGTGTTCCCAAAAGTGTTTGGGAACAACAGCAACTCAGCCACAAAGTGGTAGGCCATGTAAACTGAGCGGGGTCAGTAGATGCTGAAACGTATCGTGCAAAAAGGTCACCATCTTTCTGCAGAGTTAATTAACTACAGACCTCCAAACTTAATGTGGCCTTCAGATTAGCTCAAGAACAGTGCACAGAGAGCTTCATGGAATGGGTTTCCATGGTCGAGCAGCTGCATCCAAGCCAAACATCACCAAGTGCATACATCACTGGTCTCTGGAAGCATGGTTAAAAATCCCTTATAAACACACTCCTAAACCTTGTGGACAGCCTTCCCAAAAGAGTTAAAGCTGTTCTAGCTGCAAAGGGCAGACCAACATTATATAAAATTTTATGGATTAGGAATAGGGATGTCAGTTAAACTCGTATGCCGGATAACAGTCATAGGTAAATATTTCTGGGTATTATTTGGTTTGCATTATTATTCAAATGCATTGATTATGAACATTACCTGAATCTGCTGGCATGTAAGTGCAAGATTGTACTGTTTATGTACAGCATTGCTTTCTGTGGCTGGATTATTAGCGAATTTTATGAATGAGTAGTCGTACAGATGTTCCTAGTGAAATGCTCAGTCACTGAATCCTATACAGAATGGTGTGCGAAAGATGATGGGTGATGGAGAAAGTCTAAAAAAAAATGCTTGGTTTCAGCGAGCAAAAAAAAATGATATGACAAAACATCTGTTAATCTGTTAGCCATATCAACCATCATAATAGAACTCTACACTAGAATACTACACTATACTACTGCCGCTATGAGTACCTCGTGTTTTATCTGTTTTGCTTACTTTCTGTGCACATTAAACTAAATAAAAATGAAAAAGAACTGTTAAAAAGTGGATATGTAAAACGCTGGTGGAGGCTATTAAATAAATCATGAATGTTAGTACAGTTGTATCGCACTTTAACCCTCTTCGGTTTTACTTACCTGCTTGAATGGCAATAATCCGAGATTGATCCCAAATGTCTATAGTTTATTTACAGGACAATAAGAACAATCAGAAAACTTAACCAAACCCGACAAAACCGCATCAATATAATCCAACACCCTAAACATGTACTAGTATATGTTAATATATTAACTTAACCAGTTTATACAGACAATCAGGGTGGTATGTGGTCGCACAAAAAGCGCGTAGCTGAATAACTGTAACCACCCACTAAGGCTCAGCCCCAAATAGCAACCTACTTTTAAAAGATAAGGGTTTTTCCTAATTCCCTATTTAGTGCACCTACAGATTAAAAAAATCTGTAATTTGGAAAGCTAAACCAAGCAACTCAACCAACAGGCTTCAGTTTTACTTACCACAGCCTTTAAAGCAGACCGTTGTTAAATAACCTTAAATCTGGGAACTATAACGAGAGTTGATATATTTTTAATCGAGCTCTTGTACTTATCTCATTATAATTCCAAGGAACACGTAGAGGCGAATAAACAAAGCTACAAGCACTTGTTCTTGTGTTATCAAACAAACGTAGTGTGCATTACCGCCATCAACTGGCCTGGAGCCTATCGCAGTCCCTTCAATAGTAAAGTTTTTATGTTAAATCAATTTTTATCTTAAAACATTTATTGGATCTTTAGATACATTTAAAAAATGAGAGTGGAACAGGTGCTACGTGTGTCACCAGACAAGCTGAAGTACGTGACATGCAAAAGAGACAGGCTTGTTGGATTGCCCCTGTTAACAGGTAATGTGGGCAAGATTAAGTGGAAAAGTTAACTATATCCCTGCACCTGAAAGCACAATTGTCACCCACAGTTATTTGAGGCAGAACACATTTGACAATGTTGTGTGGTGAATTATAAAAGAACCTATCCTGACATTATCCTTAATGTGGAACAAGGCACAAAATAATGTTTATGCATTGGAACGGGATAAACAATTTGTTCTTGCCTAGTCCCTTAGAAGATCCAACCTAGTATGCAGATCAACAATTTTTTTTCAGCAAGCACTCAATATACACTACATACAGGGAGACCGAGTTATATAGAAGAGTACTAGAGATGAACCAAACTGCAGGCATTCAGTAGGTGCTAAAAGTGGGACAGAAGAAATCACATGATAGTAGCTCTCACACTAAGTAAAAGCAAAAACCAAGAAACACCAAAATGAGTCAGGCTAAGTGCTCTCTATTTTCACTTGTGGGATAATAAAAGGCTATATTATCTTATCTTATCTTACTGTACCAAACCATATAGCTGGCTGGCACAGGTTTTCAGTAAGATACAGATTAGTTTAGTGAGATAGTTAGCATTCCTGACAATGACTCAATTTCCCAAGCAGATGACTGCATAAAACAAGCCACAATACACTGATAGTAAAGTTCCAGTAAATTACTGTACACATGAAATAACTAAGCTCCCTTAAGAAGAAAAGTCTGCTCTAAACTCTTTGTTACAGTGTGTCAAACATTTGTCCCAGTCCTCTCTTTAAGGTAAATACTCTGGTAGTTGTAGGACCTCCACCTCCTCCTGCTGAATGATGACCTGCATTGGGTTCCAGGACACCACAGATTACGCTTGGCAGTAAGCTTCCCCCATTGAAGCATGTTGTCTGCTTCAGATACCAGATCTACCTGCCAACTGTGGTAGCTTAGCAGTTCAGGTATTGCAATATGGTCCAGAGGGTCCAGGGCTGAAATCATGCCTCTGCCTATGTTGAATCCTTAAGCCAGACCTTTAACCCACAATGGCTTGGGTTGTAAGATTGTAGAAGTTCCTCTAGGTAAGGGTGTCTGCTAAATGCTGTAAATGTGATCTACTACAGTGGTGTGAAAAAGTGTTTGCCCCCTTCCTCATTTCCTGTTTTTTTTATGTTTGTCACACTTAAGTGTTTCGGAACATCAAACCAATTAAAAAAGTAGTCAAAGACAACACAAGTAAGCACAACATGCAATTTGTAAATAAAGTTGTTTATTTTTAAAACATACTGTGAAGTTAGACACTGGTAATTGACAATAAGCCCAGGCTCACTGTTGGAATTCCACCTGATCTCAGAGTCACCTGATAAAGTTAATATCAAGCAAGCAATTTCTCCATCAAACGTGGTTTACTGACATTTCATGCCTGTACATTTCATATTAATATTCAGTTAACAGTATGTGTGCCTTAGGTCACAATTTAAAAGCGGTGTTCATTATCATTTGATTATATACCTCATAAAATGTAAAGTCAATAGTTCTTCGATATATATTTAAGAGTTAGAGGACATAATCTCCTGAATAATCTTTAAGCGTAGGGAACATTTTACACACTACACTGTTCCCACAACTTCAACAACAGAACTAATTATTTTGACATCAACAAGCCCGGTATGAAGAATGCAAGACTAAAGCAGAAGGTCTTGACATTCACTACTGCATCACTAGCTGTTTTTAGATACGTGCTCAAGTATTTTTTAGTTAAAATGTTTGGATTTTTATAAAATATTTTATTCTCATTTGCATCAAAGTGAGTAATTAGAAATGTGATTTCTCACTTATATATTTAAGAGCCTAAAATCTTAATACAATTAAAGCTTGTTATGTTTAAATATTTTAAAAATAGTTTAGATTAAACTTCAGAAGCAGGTGCCTTCAAAGTACTCACTAGACTGGAAACATTATTTCTATAATGTACTTTACTCTGATACAACAGGATGAATATGAAGAACCAAACTGTCTTAGAATAGGTGAATCTGGACTAAATCACCCATTTTGGGACAGTTTGATGTTTGGAACATTGTTAATCAGTCACTACAACCAGGAGTCTACCCCAGAGTATTAAAACTCTTAATTAGGCCTTTTCTATAGAAGAGCATTCTCAGCCAACCATTATTGAAAATTACAAACTGATATTCCTTCTCTGAATATGATCATTGAAAAAGTGTTGTCTATCTCCATTCAAACCCCATACACAAACTTCTGTCTGGTTTTCTGGTCCATCACTGCACCAAAACATCACTGATTAAAGTTTTAAATGATCTTGAATTTTGTCAAAAGTCTGATCATACATTTATACAGGTAGTCCTCGACTTTGATCCGTTCTTACGTGGCGTCGTAAACCGAATTTCGACGCAAGTCGAACCATACGTTCATACAGTACTGTACTGCAAACATTTAGCCTATCCAAACACCTATCCTAACACAGGTACA
>JAVSBV010137201.1:0-16714 GCA_033117975.1 Parotocinclus spilosoma | reverse complement strand
CCCCGAACGACGCTTAACACCATGCCTTTATAGGCTATGGCTCAGCTGTTCAGGATCGAGACATAATGAGATAGCGGGTATAAGGGCCGCCCCACCGATAGTTCTGTAATGGCGACCGGCGGGGACGGCCGCAAGATCAGAAAGGAGGTAGGAACCCTAACAGTCATTACAGCAAAAGGGGGAAATACTAATCAGTTCCACATGTATTAAAATTATTTTCAAATCAAGGATTACACTTTTTACTTAAATTGTTATGCTGATTATATGATTTGAATTGGAATACACTTATATTTATTCAAAAAATGCAAAGACGTAGAGAAGTCCACTGCAGGGCACATGTAGACAAATGAAGAACAAGCATACTCCATTATTATTATTATTATTATTATTATTACTTTAACAAGAGGTTATTGACTTGTGTTTCTATAATCCGTCCGGTTTCTCAGACATTTAAATCCTGAGTGGCTAATGCCATCTGTGTACAGCTTGTTCTCTCAATAATGCCATCTTAAGTCGAATCACACAATCTTGATACCCATAATACACTGCTGCAGAAGTGTCTTGAGTTAAATGCAAACATTAACAAGTTGAATGTCAATTAAAGATGCGACAGGTAAATCTGGATTAGACAGAAAGATTTTCATGATTCCCTTTCTAAACATCTTACCCGGATACCTGAACAGCTTAAAGAGGAAAATATGAAAAGTGATCAAGTAAAACGTACCGTTTCTGGATGAGTCCATTGTCATCTGGAGCTGCCTCTCCAATGTATAGTCCACAAAGGTAGTTTAAAGCATAAATTCTGTGTTGAGTATGGAGTTTTTAGTGACCAGCTCTGTGTGTGTATAAGTGTGTGAGTGTATGTGTGTGTGGTTGCTTTCACTGAGCTGAGGCTCCATGCCGGGTTAAATATAGGCCAGGAGGGGAGGGGAGGAGATCTTGCAGTGTATGGACCTGTCCTATTACAGAACTTGACACACACACACCCTCTCTACACCCTCACACACTCTATCCAGTCTAGAAATCATAACCTGTTGAGCTCAAACTTTTCTCTTCTACACACACACACACACACACACACACACACAGACACACACACACAGAGACACTTGTGGCATTTATGTCACTGGTGCATTTCTGTCTGACCAAATATGCATCCTGTGATTATCAGACCTAACTACAGGTACCAGGTGAAATTATAATTCTACTCATGTAATCATGATTATTATAAACATCTAATCATGTGTTATTATTTCCAATATGGTCAGACTGTGGTGAAGCAGGCAGTGTTTGCTGACGCACCAAGGACATGCGACATCTCCAAGGACATGTGACATCAGGTTATGTTTGGTGTGGAGTTTGGTATGTTCTTCTTATGTTGGATTCCATCCTTCAGCTTCATAAAAACATGCCAGTTCAGACAAGAAATAACACTGATACCACAGCCTCAGTGTCTTATACTCGAGTACATTTTCGAAACTTGAACAATAAAAGCTCCTGGCAAGGTGGAAAACAGGAAAAGATGTGTAGAGGGTAACACTCAACCAAGCAAGAGCCTCAACTCAACCTCAGCGAGGATCAGGGCACTGATGATGGGGATTCAGCCATCAGACATGCAGACTGAAGGGAACTGGCATTGACCAAAAGAGACTCAGTATTGGTACTACTACTAATATTAGTAATTAGACCCCTCACCTCCTGATGAACCGCAACTTATATCCATAAGTAAATGCAAAATCCTCTGGTTAGGTATACAAGCCAGACTCAGTATGGCTCAGTTGGTGAAGAACTGTTCATCTCCCATCTCTGGAAAGTTGAGGTTTGTTGACCATAATCGATTCAGGTTTTAACACTGGGCAGAGTCTGATCCATCTGAATGTCTGATGGCCATCATTGGGGTTGTGTGTGTCAGCTGTGTCTGTCTTAATGCTCACCAGACGCTTCCATCTGTCCCAGTTCAGAGCTAGTCCATCCAAATCTATTTGGCTGGGTTTCTAGTAGTGTAAAGAGTTCAGGGACTACTGCTGCTACTACTTCTACTACTACTAATGAATTAATTAATTATTATTATTATTATTATTATTATTATGAAGAACTTTATTTGATAAACCCCCATGAAAGCTGCACAACACCAACACTACCTGCTGCTCGACAATGCTCACGAACAACAACAATAACAATACAACAACAACAGTGGTGCTTGAGCGTTCTGGATATGTCTGCATAAATCTGTAATGCCGGGTGGAAAATGGCGAAAGCTCATGCAGATAGCGGAGCAGTAGGAAGAACAGGGGAAAACCAGATGTCAGGGCGAAAAAGCGTAGTCAAAGTTCAGAAACACGGGTCGTAACGAGGTAGGTAAATGCGATAAACAATTGGAGACAGAACGCTTAGTACGAGGAGCAAACCAAGTGACTTGGTGATGCGGATAGGGAATGAGAATGGTGAAATAGGGTGTAGTGTTGAGGACCAGGAGAGGGTAATTAGTAATCAGGTGATGATGAGCAGGCGTGCGTCTGGGGGTGTGGGTGTGACAGTGTCCCCGCAAAGGATTCGTGCCGGTGGAGCTAGGGCGATCCCGCATGGGTCGGCGCCTAGGTGTAGCCTTGCGAGGATAACCTTGCGTCCATGGGTGGCTGGCATGGAACTGGCGAGTAAGTAGCTGGAGCGAGGGCAGACGAAGGCAGTTACTGAAGCAAAATGGAGACCACTGAAGAAGCTCCATCGCTGACCAGGAGATGAAAGGGTCATGCTGGTGGAGCCAAGGGAGTCCTAGGATGATAGGGTAGAAGAGAGCCTCCATGGGAAGAAAGGTGATAACCCGTAACCCTGGTGATGATTTTGATACCCAGGGGCTGACCATTAGCGGCTGTGACGTGCGCTCAGCTGGCAGAGGTGAGCAGGGAAGCCTCCCGGTAGTGACCATGTCCTGCGCAATGAAGTTCCCCTGCACCCCTAAGTTAATTAGCACTTGAAGAGAATGTTTAGTATCAGGCAGAAGATGAACCATTTGTAGTACAAATGAAGGAGAAGAATTAATTGTACTTACCCGGGACACGCTAGCGGATAAAGAGCCTCCTCATTCCACATGCTCTGGGCCACCCGGGTGCGGAACTGGAGTCCGGTGCATGGTCACTACCGGAAGGATTTACTGCTCATCTCTGCCAGCTTCTACCAGGAAGTGGCACCAAAGAATTGGGGGACAGGGCTTGCCCGGTGGGACTGAGCTGCTCTAGGCAGCGGGAGAGATTGGCTACCTTGTGTAAATAGGTCTCAAGAGCCTGCTGGCCAGCCAGGAGATGGCGGACGGCCAGGGTGAGTTGATTGAGCTGATCAACTCCGCTCATGATCTCCGTGAGCGGATCAGCTAATTACGCTCTTCTGGTTCTCATCACTGCACCCTATTTCACCATTCTCATTCCCCACTCGCATCACCAAGTCACTTGGTTTGCTCCTCGTACTAAGCAAGGTGACAATGAGCAGGTGTGCGTCTGGGTGTGGTCCGCCGAGCAGAGCGCGGGTGTGACATGACCTAGAATAGAACAACTCTACAATATATTTACATTTGGTAATTTTTATTGAGGAAAATGAACCAATGTTGCATATCAGTGAGTGGGATGACAATGAAACGTGAGTGAACACCCTGTTTAGTTTAAAAAAAGGATCTATCAAAGTATGAACTTCACAAGTTTGTCAAGGCACAGCCGACAGGGATTACTCATTACAAATCCACCAATCCACAGTCAGACAGATGGTGTACAAACAGAGGAAAATTCAGTTAGTTAAAGATCATATGGACAAGCCAAAATGCTACTATAAAATAATAACCATGGTCTTACGAGACAAAATCTTCTGGGATACATTTAGAAGTATTATGTCTGGAGTAGCACTACTGCTTCACAATAAGAAGGTCACAGGTTCAATCCCAGGGTGGAGCAGCCTGGGTCCTTTCTATGTGTCGTCTGCATGTCCTCACCGTGTCTGCGTAGGTTTGCTGAGGGTACTCTGGTTTCCTCCCACAGTCCAAATACATGAGTGTTAGGTTAATTGGTGTCTCTAAAGTGGCCCTTAGCGTGTGACTGTGTGCGTGACTGTGTGTGTGTGCCCTATGATGGATCTGCACCCCATCTAGGATTGTTCCTGCCCTTGCACCCAGAGTTGCCGGGCAGGCACTAGCTGGCCTGTGTGGATTAGGTGTAAAATAATGGATGAATGAATGAATGTCTGGAGAATAGGAAAACTTCATTCTAACATCTTCATCTGTGATTTAATGTGGCAGTCATTGATGGTACAATGAATTCTGAATTCTTCCAGCAAATTAGTATGTAGTAAATTATTGTAGTAAGACAATTACTTTAAACATACAAGATGTTTTATGAAATAAGAAGAATATAGTGAAAGTTTTGGAATGGCCATGTTAAGTCCTAATTCTTTTAATTCTTTAACCTAATTTTAGAAGGTTATAAAATGTCATTGTATATTATGCAGTAAGTAATATAAATCTATGTCAGTGGTAATGATGATGTTATTAGTAACATATGCAAGCCATGTGATTTATTTCATTGCACAAAGTGTGTGACCTTGAGTGATCTCTCGATCTCTCTCACTCACACACACAGACACACACAGACACACACACACACACACACACACACACACACACACACACACCAAGTCTGCATGCATCTGTCATGACCCAGTGCTCACTGCTGTTGCCTGACAGTCTTTCCATTGCTTATGTTTCCTAAAAACTGCTAATAGCCTCCATTACTCATTAATAGCTAACTTAACTTGTTAGCATTCAGATTTTATTAAGCAGTTCGGCTCAAAGCATTTTTATTTTGCAGATGGTCATATATATTTTTAGTAACCACCTCCAGGACAATTTTTGTGTTCAGCAGGGGCGTTTCTTGAATACTAATCTTGTGTACACAGAATTTAGGGGGGCACAGCTGTACCCTGCTGCTTATCATTCAGTCGAAGTACAACTGAGCACAAAAATAAACCTGTTAAACACCAAATAGATGAAGTGATTTAACACTATCAAACTGGATGTTTACCTGCCATAGATGGGAAATGAAGAACAAATCAGCACCAGATTATCACAAAATTGCATTAAATATGTTTATGCTAATGTAAGCAATGCCTAATATGTACTTTTGGTAGGTTATATGGTTAGAAATGAGTAGCTAAAACATATAGCTGTGAGTTATCATTACCATGTCATGTAGCTGACATTCTTTTAAATATACTGCGCACAAAAATTGGGGGATATTTTTATTGGGGGATATTTTTTTTTAATGTCCTCTAATATTTGTGAGCAGCACATTTGCAGATGTCAGTAACTTTGTCTGACTGAAGCATTAGCTTTTGGAAAAGATGCTGGGGCATCATGGGAAATATAGTACTTGTAGTGAATTTGCATGGCATGCCCTGTATTTCTGCTCAGTGATCTAGGATAAAATTGACTATGCACCGCCTTCGTTTTTGTGGCGAACAGCAACATTTTACTGTGGCATGCACAGTGTTGAGTGATTCTGATGACTGTGCAGGAAAAAACAGAGAGTGCATACTGTACAGGGAGAGAGTAACATGGACCGTAAACAGCTCTATTTCTAGATGTTGGTAGGGGATAAAGGATAAACTGAAGGTGAATTTGATACTGTAAATAGCACATCTAAGTGCAGTGTTGTAAACAGTATTGTATACATAAATTGTAGTAGCAAAACAATTGGGAAAATGTTTTTTTTTATGTCTATTTACTGTATGGTCCAGTTCAGCTTGTTCAGGTGTCTGCGCAGTGTTTAGGTCAATCTCTGGTTATTAAAGAGTCTAAAATCTTGTGAAAAGAAACTGTTACACTGTCTAGTTGTGAGAGCCCGAATGCTTCGATATCTATTTCAAGACAGTAGGAGTGTGAAGAGAGTGTGTGATGAGTGTGTGGTTTCAGCAACATTGCTGGTGGCTTTGCAGGTGTTACGATCGAGGTTAAAGCAGAGTCTTGATCTGAACTATGTAACACACAAGAGAAGGAGTCAGGATGTAGGTGAAAAAAAAACAATACACAGATAGATGAAAACCTGGAAAATGATTGGCGGCACAGCGGGTGTCCCCTGTCAGAGATGATATCCAGTGGTTGCAGGAGTCTGGCTGGAGCTGGTGGGACACTTTGGTGCGTGTGCAGGTGGGACAGGCCCAGACGAACTCCTTGATGTCAGCTTCCAGGGTGGACCACTTGAAGTACCGCTTGATGAGATCCAAGGAATGACTGATGGCAGTATGGCAGGAGAGCCTGGAGCCATGGGCCTATTGGAGAACTGTGGAGATGGTGGCCTTAGGGACGAAGATCCATGCGGGGGGCGAACTGGGAGTTTTCAGTTCTCTGTGCCTCCTCAATGGCTTTGTGGATCTCCCAGGTAATACTGGCTATAAAATAAAATATAATTGTATGTATGCAATATGTTTGTGATTGGTCCACACAATAGATGATTGGGGTGCCCTCTAGTCAGTGTCTCCACTCCTTCAGGGCCAGGTTCCCAATGTTGTAGTTGGCCTTAGTGGATGGCAGCCAGCTCAATAAAAAGGCGCCTGGCTAACCTTTGGTTCCAGACCTTTGGGACAGCGCTGACCCTTGACTTTAATGCATCTACTTCTACAACAAACTGGAGAGTCGGGTCTGGTTGCACCAGGACTTGAGAGGTAGCAAACAGTTCCTTTAAGCACCTGAAGGCCCCTTTGGCTGTCGAGGATCAGGAGAATGGCACGTTTGGAGAGGTAAGTCGGGTGAGCGTTAGGGTTATCTTGCTGTATTCCTGGATAAACCTCCTGCAGGAGTTAGTGAACCCCAGAAAACATTGCAGGTCCTCGCGGCTGGAGGGAGTTGACCACTCCACTATGGCTCACACCTTGTCTGGGTCTGCCCGAATGTCGTAACCCAGGAACGAAACCATGCTCTTGTAAAATTCTCAGCCTTAATGAAGAGCCGGTTCTCGAGGAAGTGTAAAAGCACATGTCGCACGTGAACGGCATGTTCTGACCTGGAAAAGATAAGTATGCCATACTCTATTAAGAGTAGAGTTAAGTATACAACTCTATTAAGGAAGTCCTGAAGCACATTGATCATGAGAGCGTGGAAGATGGAAGGTGCGTTGGTGAGACCAAACAGCATTACCAGGTATGCAAAATGTTCCATGGGTGTGTTTAACACCGTCTTCCACTCATCTCCCTTCCAGCTGTGCACCAGGGGGTAAGCACTGCGTAGGTTGAGCTTGGTGAAAATGGGATGTGGTAGGGCCTAGGCACATTCTAGAGGTTAGTATCGTTGGGAGAAGGGCTCACCTTATTAGTGGGGATGGTGGCGGAGTGCAGGCAGTGTGCATGGCAGGTCTCACTCCACTCAAGCACCCACCCTATGGTCCAGTTGAAACAAAGGTTGTGCTTCTTCAGCCAGGGGAAGCACCCTAGTATGATGGGAGTCTGGGTGATCGGACGACAGAAAATGTTATAACCTAGGTATAGTTCACAAGGGGATTATTGGGCAGTAAATTTGCCTAGCAAAGACCTCTTGAATGAGGTTGTCTTTAGCCCCAGGATCCACTACAGCTGAGATGGAGACAGCCCAGCATCTAATTGAAAGGTAGTAGTTGGTTCCATCCTGGGACCTGAGCACGGCCGAGTTGCATGGGCTCAAGTGAGTCAGGGACAGGTGGACCAGAGATAAAACTTTCCAGGGGTGATGAATCTCAGAGAGTAGAGTATGTGGCGTCAACAGTCCAGCTGAGCCGTTCAGCAAGGCACCCACAGAGGCCAAGCAGATCGCTATTCTGACCATCCCCTGAAGATCTGGGTGGTCATCTGGGATCGCCAGGCCATCTATAAGGGGCTTGATAAGGCCCTTGCAAAAAGTGCCCATGAGCCATCTGTCAAGCGGTGGGGAGTCCAGGTAACGGGATGAATCTCACTGCTTTCAAAGACCTATCGATGACCACCAGTGGTCAGGGAGGACCTAGGGGGTCAGGTTTGTGGAAACAGACGTGGAAGTAGAAGCTTCCCTGACGGCAGTGTTCGGGGCACTGTGCACATTGTGCACACAAACTCACAAGTCGTTGAACGTCATGTTTCATGGAGGCCACCAGTACTTCTGCTGTATGAGTGCCAGGGTGCGGTGGATACTAGGGTGGCCTGTGCCAGGGGTATTGTATGCACCAACGCAATGAGCTTTCCCCAAGTGGGTGCAGGTACAAAGAATTTTCCCTGAAACAGTGTGTATTTAAATGCCCCAGGCAATTTTTAAAAGTAAGAATACAATTATAATGAATTGTGTTTTCACATGTGAAAAGATCGTTTGGTTTGAGTTTTGGATGTTTGTTTGTGTATGTTTTTGTATGTGTATGTATGTGTACCTGTATATGTGTGTGGGGTTTTGTGTGTGTGTGTGTGTGTGTGTGTGAGAGAGAGAGAGAGAGGAAGAGATACAATGTTCTTATGAACATGAAGATAATGAACCGAACATGACTGATACACTTTCATCTGAGTAAATACCTATATATGTACATTTGTCTCTGTGCGTATGTCTGTCTGTGTGTGTGTTTCTCCGTGTGTATATGTGCGTGTGTGTCTGTGTGTGTGTGTCTCTCTCTCAGTGTGTATATGTGTGTATATATATGTGTGTGTGTGTGTGTCTCTGTGTGTATATGTGTATATATGTGTGTGTGTATATATGTGTGTGTGTGTGTGTGTGTGTGTGTGTGTGTGTGTGTGTGCAAAGCAGAGATGAAATCCAGATGTGTTTGTTTATATAAATATGTGAGCACATTTGAGAGTTCTGTATGCACTGTACTGAACATGACAGTGATGAGATCGATGTACTCAAACAATGTGTGAATAAAAACCCAAAAGCACAAAATGTTGGCACAGTATAGAAAATGCAACTCATTAAATTCAGTTTCTTACATTTCGTTTGACTGTTATTTTTATTGCAACCAGAATGAACCTGAAATATTTCATTTTTTTTGTGAAATTCAATTTAACTGCATTTCAGACTTGCAACACATTCCAACAGTAAAGACTAAAGAGTAAAGCATTTACCACTTTGTAATGTTGCCATACCTTTTCACTACACATTCAGGTGTTATATTCCTGCAAAATTCCTTAAGGTTTGCAACAGTACAGGGCTGTCAATTAAAAGTTCTTCATACTTTCTCTACTGCATTTTGTTTTGCATTGTCTTGTTGAAAAATGCATGAACGCCACTGGAAAAGGTTAGGCCTTGAAGGTAGTACATGTACATTTCTGTATTAATGCTGCCATCACAGAAGTGTAAATTACGTTGCCAAGGGCACCAAAACTGGCCCATACCATGACCATACCAGTCTGGATGATTCTTTTCATTTGTCTTTGGTTTAGAGCTATTTCTTTCAAAATTTGTTTAGAATACTGATATATCTGAGCACACTTCATGTTTCCATTGTGTGATGGTCCACTGACTGTTCTGAAATACCCGCAGATTATTCTCTTTATAATCTTTAAATGATATTATGCACTTCACAGGGCGAAATTTGCAACTGAATTCCAAATCTTTCTATGAATAACATTGTTTTAAAGAATTTCAGTAATTTTCTCACACATTTGGTGACAAACTGGAGATCCTGCCCATCTTTGCCCTCAAAGACTCAGACATGTTTTGTTCCAAATCAAGATTTACCTATTTGAAATAAAATCATTATTTATTTTATTCCAATAATGGTATCAAGATATATGAATCTGTGTAAAAACATTGCTTTATTGCATGGATCTTCTTTGCCTCCACTGTGCCCACACTTTAACGTGGCATGTGAGGGATAAATTGGCAGCTGCTGATTGCATAACCTGATTGCCCATGGCTATAAACTTTGCACAGCCTTATCACTGATCCTGGATCAGTCCGGATCCTGCAGTCACTGGAATACAAATACATCTCCAACCTTTTACATACTGTATATGCTGATATATAATGCACACGTTTGACCTTAACCCTAGTCAGATGATATTTTTTGTTGATATTTGATAAGAAGTTACATAACTTCTGGGGTCCAAACTTAACAGTGACCTATTTCTGAAAAAAAAATCCACAGAGAATTTGTGCAGCTAATAGGCACAAAAACAGATGAACCACAACATGAAACCCAGCTTATCCACATTGATGTTTAGGTAGGTTCTACACCTCAACATGCCCAAAGCATCAGACACTATCACCAGCTCATCTTCTTCCCTCAGTGCATCACTTCCCACTTCACTTTCTGTAGCTACTCACTACACTCTATATCACCATTCCGTTATATTGTCACACCCCAATTCAGATCAGTGCTTCAAGTTTTTATTGCAAGGCTTGAAATGATTAACAGGTTAGAATCTGGGAGGTTGTAAAGCTTTCACTTCATCCTGAGATGAAACGAGGCTGTAGATTGATACATTGCCATTGTACACTGTACACCATAATATTAATCTATAAGAGCATGTGTTATCTGGAGAGTCTCCATATTTTCTCTAACAACTCAGCATAGTGATTATTATGGAGTGAAGAATCCAATGTTATATATGGCCATTGTGCCATTGCTAATTAAATAATGAAAACAAATTTACTGGTTGCCTAACACTTTTCCACAGTACTATATATTCCCCATTGTATGATGCAGCTAGATAGAAAAGTTGTATTACTGAAACTCACTTGCCACAAGAGGGTATAAAAGTATGATTCCCATGCTGACCTATAAAAATGCTCTCAAAAGCTAGTTTTAGGTAATATAACACATGCCTGCTGGACGTACCTTTACAACACACCCAAAGACAGTTTTCACAGTTTACTGACTTTGGATTGAGAGAAGCCGAATTGTCATTTCAGCAAATTGCTGGGCTGTTCTGATCTAGCTGTTTGGAGGTGTTTGGTGCAGTGGTACTGTGAGGGTAACCACACATGGCGAAAAAGTTCTGGATGGTGCAGACAGACCCCAGCTAGCAAGAGCCAACAAGTACAAGTAGTTTCATTGTTCAGCATCCAAACACAGGATGCATCTTCACTACACATCAGTGATATGGCGGACACTAGATCAGACATGTGACCATATGTATTGCCTATCCTGGCATTGGTTCCACACGACAAGGGCTGTTGGAAGAGTTTCCTATGAATGTCTCTGCCAGATTGCAAATAATTCCTTGGCCTGCCCAGTTTTCAGAATTATTTATGGGATGCCAGGTTCAGCAACCTAAAGGTGTGCAGGATCTACAGGCCCAGCTGCAACTTCTGAGGGCAAACGGGCCACAGGATACCGCACAGTAACTGTATCTTTACGTGCCGTTGTAGCAAGATTAAAAACGCATTTGTTATTTAGTGTGTTGTTTAAATGTTAATGGATGCATGGTGTACATAATATGTATGTTTGCTCTTTGGAAACTGTTGTCTAAAACGATTCTATTCCATAAACTCTGTCCTGAACACCTTCATTGATTTGGATCCTAGATAATGAAACTCATAAAATTGTTATGAAACTGATGTGACCTGATGATCTGGTGTAGCAGTACATAAAACAAAGTCTCCATCACCTGCTGCTGAGCAAAGAGGGAAAGTTCAACAAGGTTGAGGACAAACGCAGTGATGCAGCAGCAGCTTAGAGCTGGGAAAACTGGGAAAACACACACACACACACACACACACACACATACACACACACACACACACACACACACAAAAGGCCCTGCAGTGTAGGAATTACGAACTGTTTTTCTCCACAGTCAGTGATCTCAGAGCCTCTTCTGGTGGACACGCAGCAGGATGGCGCACACATCTCCAGTCAACAGATACTTCTGTGTACCTCTTCTTATGTTCAAAGAGTGTGTGAAAAACAACAGAACAACATCAGCAGGGTGAGGATGCAGCTGAGAAAGTACAAAATGCAGATACTGAACCAGATAGTACAGGTACTGAACTGGGCAGTCTGGAGTCCTGACCTATCCCCAACAGAGAATGCGTTTAGAAATGTGAAAATAAATATTGGTTGTTGTAAGAAGGAGATGCTTTACTGTCCCAACTTTTTTGAAATGTACTCATCTCATCTGATCTCATCTGACCACATGACCTCCTCCCAGGCCAGGCCCTCCTGTATAGTCCTGGGCTGATTCCTGACCTTTCGCAGAATCATCCTTACCCCACGAGGTGAGAGCCCCAGACAGAGAAAGATTGATAGTCATCTTGTGGTTCTGAAATTTTCTAATAAATAATTATGATTGTTGCCTTCTCACCAATCTGCTGGCCTATTGTCCTGTAGCCCATCCCAACCTTGTGCAGGTCTACAATTTTAACCTTGGTGTGTTTAGACAGCTCTTTGTTCTAGGGCATAGTATAGAGGTTGAATGTGATTGATTGAATGTGTGAGCAGGTGACTTTTATACAGGTAACGAGTTCAAACAGGTACAATTAATACAGGTAATGAGTGCAGAATAGGAGGATGTCATTTTTTTCCTTTCTGTATAGCAGGTTTATACTGTCTGCGATGAAATAAAAGTCCATGTAAGTCAAAGAGCATTTTAAATTAGTATTTTCTACACTGTCCAGCCTTTTTCTGATTTTGGGTTGTAGTGTGCCCAGTAAGTAATAAGTGGTGCTTTTGAAATGTACTGCAGTTTAAATGTATCATTAATGTATTATTGATGCTTTGATTTTGACAGCACTACTATTACCACAATGTTCTTGAAAACCTTTTTTAATAAAGGTGTATCTCAAAATCTCAGCAAACTGTTTGACTTGGGAAAACTCAGCTTAGAACTTCTTTGCACTTCTTCTGTGTTACGGTCTGTAAAATCTCAGACTGATAAGATTCTGATACAAACAGAGCAATGAGCAGGTTATTACCTGTTTTTATTGTTTTAGTATCATCATACACAATACTAGAGAAGTGCAGCATTGTTCAGGTCACTCTGCAGTTTGTTTTTATTAATGTAAATGATTAACACAGCTGTAATAAATACAGAGATCACTGAGAATATTTACATGGAGGTACATGGATTGTTCAGCAACCTTTAGTACTGTTCTTACCAGTGGTGTTACATAAGCGGAACTAGTGGTGCTTGAAAGGTTGTGATTAGGAGAACCGAGTTAAAAAAAACTATGTAAAGATGTTATATCTGGTTATAATCTTAAAAAAATATCCTATACATTTCATTACCTGTGAATGGCAAATGTATGTGAACTTCTAGGATAAGCAATTCATTTAATGGTGAACTTATGATCAAATGTTATCAATGAAGGAGAAAACAACTTGTTTATTTAAAGTTGCTTTTAGCATCAATGGCCTGTTTAATGACAGACACAAAATTATATTGATATACCCAGAAGGACCCAGACCCAGTGGTTGGCAAATACCACATTCCAAAAAAGGGGTGTAATGATCTACAACGTATCATAGTGTAATTCCTGAGCAATTAATGACCTTTCCCACATTGGTTTACGGTATTAGGATAACACTGAACAACAATTGTGTGCATGGTTCTCCAAATATAAGTACATTTATATATAGTTCCCATCTGTTAAAAAATGTTTTGTGGACAGATGAAACCAACATAGAACTTTTTGTTTTAAAAGAGAAAAGTTACATATGGAGTAAGAACAACTACAAACTCTTCACAACCACATCTGTGAAATGGTTGTGGTTGGTGGTGGACCACAATGGTGGTTGTGGTTTCATGAGTTTTTGCCTGTCTTGCAATTTTTTGACCATTTTGGATACAAGTTGGCTTGCCAACATTGATTTAACAATAATACCTGATTTAAACCAATACATTATCAAAAAAATGGACAAAAAAATGGAAAAACAACATTTGTCTGTGAACTGAATCTCAACAGAACGTGAGTCAGGCAGCAAGACAACGACCCTAAGCACCCAAGTCATTCTAGAAAAGAATCTTTTAAAAAGAATAAAGTTCATGTTTTGAAATGGCATCTTGACTATAATCCAATAAAATGTTGTGGAAGGACCTGATGCGAGCAGTTCCTGTGAAATAATGCTATTTTGTTGTTGAGATATCTCGGAGAAGTCTCACTTACTCACTTTCTTCCTCCAAACATGTATTCATGTTGTGGGACCCAAAGATGAGGGATAGACGGAATCCCACAACGTATAATAATAATGGGGAAGTAATATAGAAGAACTAAAAGGGGATTAAGAGCGGAGTGAAAGGCTCCTGAACACAAAAAAACCAAAAGGATAAAATGGCGCACCGCTTGTGTCGTGTCCTGACTGGGAGCAACGTGCAAACTGATCGCGAGAGGGCACCGAAGCGCCAACGGTGCAGAGAGCATGATTTGGGACGTCTCCCAAGTGGCGAGGCACGGAGGTAGTCTGAACGCCAGAGGGCGAGCGTGAGCTCGGACACGCATATAGCGCGGGCGCAAATGAATCGCAGAAGATGCCGAAGCATCAAAAGGCGAGCATATAAGCTCGGGGCGCGCTTGTAGCGCAAATGCAAATACGACGCAAAAGGCGCCGAAGTGCCCGAAAACAAGTATGAACAGATTGTGAAAGGCGCCAAAGAGCAAGGGGGCAAGCATTCTTTGTCAACATGTTCTACACATTCATGTCAGAACTGCAGGCAGGCCAGTTCAGTACCTGTACCCATGTCAATATGCAGCCATACCTCAGTAATGTGCACAGCATTTGGTTTTGCATTGTCTTTGCCAGATCTACAGTGCATTACAGTCTTCCTTATCTTAAAGTTGATGCTGAAGAAAGTGTCATATTGAGAGCTCCTTTTAGAATGAATTTTGTACAATCCATTCTTGGTTTATTGAGATTCCATGCATGGATGATTCATATTATGAACCTATTAGCAGTGAAATATAAAAAATCACTCATTAGTAAAGGCATCTACATACTTTTAGCCATATAGTGTGAACATTATCACATAAATTAACCTTAACCTGAGGTGAGGAGCCTGAGAGGTTTGAATATTAGAGCTGTGTAGAAGTAATTTGACCTGCTGTGCCTGATGAGAGCATGATGTAGACATAAGAGGCTGTGAGTCACGACGAGGAACAGAAAAGGGACATAGAGTTCCAGGAGAGCAGAGAGCTGCAGTCTGTGTGTGTGTGTGTGTGTGTGTCTGTGTCTGTGTCTGTGTGTGTGTGTAAATGTACTACACTGCTCGCAAAAAATAGGGGATATTTCATTATTTCAAAATGAAACATCCCCTCATTTTTGTGGGCAGTGTATTTTATGCTTTTTATGCAACATGAACTGGGAACTCTGACCTAGTGGAACAGGGTGACCTTGTTCCATGTGAAAACCTGTGGATCCCCTCTGGCTGAGACAGAATACGAACATGGCAAAGTGAGGTTTGCCTGTGGATCAGTTATTATATTTCTCATTGAGTCATTTATTATCTCTCTTTTCTTCACTCCCCTACCTCAACTCATAGATCAGTGCTTTCAGCTAAAGCCTTGTGGAAATGTTTGTGCACCCCAGTGGGGAACCTTCAGGGCCTTCTACGCCTTCAGAGAAGGCCCAAAAGAATTCTGAACCAAAAAATATTAAAATATTCAATAAAAAATAATATATATATATTTTTTAATTTCTATCATATTTAATTTAATGCAATACATTTAATACATTTTCTCTCATCTTTGTTCTAAAGTTAAGTTTACTGTCAAGTTCACATCAGCAATGAAAGGGTTACTGTCCTAAAAACATGTTATCCAATCAGAATCGTCGTCTCTATCAAGGCCCGTCTCTATCAAGGTCCTAATTGGTTAGGACTTCACAAACAAACTAACAAAACAAAACCGAAAGCATAAACTTGGCACGCCAAGGTTGCTCACCGAATGGTAGCAACGCGCGAACTTGTCGCGAGAGGACGCCAAAGCGTCAGTGGGGGTAGAGCTGTAGAAAGCACAGCTTGCAGGACGTCATTAATGGTTTGAGGCACGGGGGTGATCTGAACGCCAGAGGGCGAAAGTGAGCTCGAAAGTGCATGCAAGAATAAAAAAACAAGACCGGCATACGTCTTATAGAGTGTGGTTATAAGAAAAAAAAAAGAAAAAAAATACGTCTTACCCGGTGGTTACTCTAGTCGGGCACACCTCGAGCCAGCCACGATTAGAGTCTGACTCAATAGAGCGCAAGAGCACCGGACAGTGTCCTTTTACACAAAGACCAGGTTGCTGCCGTATTGAGTGAAAAAGGACGCCGAAGCGCCAGAGGGCGAGCTTGAGCTCTGACGCGCATGGAGCGCGAGGGAGAAGGAGAAAAGGCAGAAGGGGCTGTAGCGCCAAAAGAGCGCACATACAAGCCCATAAGCTCCATTATAGCGCGAGTGTGCACCACACACAATAGGCGCAAAGCGCCAACGCGCAATAATAAACTTAATACGAAAACAAAGGAAATCAGACCGGAAGTGTCTTATTCAGACCCAACTCCCGGCTGAAGGGAGGCTAAGTAGGCTGCGAGGACCGAACGTGTGTGTGACCGCGGATCGAGCAAAGAACACGTGAGTTCGGAACGGGAAAACCCTCAAAAGTGCCCCATAATAAATAAATACCTCCGGGGGTTACCTGCCCATAACAATCCTCCAGCTCTAAATGCTCTTGGATCTTACCAGCTATATCTAGCGCACACGGTAGGGCGCACGGGCGCCATTGGTCAAACGCGCGCACCGGACGGAGATGGAACCCCGGTAGAACCACGATGAC
>JAVSBV010137148.1:0-16719 GCA_033117975.1 Parotocinclus spilosoma | reverse complement strand
TATAGGTACTCAGCATGCGAAGTAATAATACTGTAAAAAACAAGTTCTTACTAAATTCCAGTCAACGTTTGAAGAACGTATCCAGTGGGATCTGGCGCGCTTTTGCTGTGGCTAAGTGGCGACTTGGGGCCTTTTTTGGTTGTAAATGTAAATGTTAGGCAAAGACCTGTAGGTGGCAGTAGAGGGTAGTGATGCCAGAGAAGAAGAGTTTCTTGGGATTTTACATACGGATATTACATACTGTTACACGTTTTTGGTCCGATTAAGCGGAATTTTGGTCCAAATAAGCGGAATAACATTACATGTATTTAATAGGATTTGATCGGCTGGTCCTATTAACCGGTGGTCCAATTAACCGGAATCGACTGTATAGGGTCATTCAGTGCAGGTGAAGTTAAAGCTTGGATATTCCTAGCTGATTTTGTATAATACTAAATAATAATACTGTCTTTATATATGAACAATATACAAATATATGAACAGAATAAAGCACATGTTTATGAAACTGTGTCACTTAGACTGAGACCATACAAGGGCAGCTTACTTCAATGTAATTAACCAAGCTTTATAGATAACCACAAATACTTTATTATACTTTACTAATATAAACGTGTCCCTTAAACTTGAATGTATATCTATTGTCTCAAATATATATCAGATCAGATATACTGTATACTGATATACAGACTGTTAAATAACTTTTTTTTGTTGCAATTGGTGCACAAATATTGAATTCAATTCCATTTGCTACACAGACCGGGACATTTTACCCCAGCAGTGCCCCCGTGTTACATTAGAGGCCAACTCTCTACAAAGACCCAGCAATATTTTCTGGCACAGAAAATACTCAAACGTGTAAGTGATCCGCAGTTTACATAATTCTGCACAGATCCAGCTCCCTGTTGGATCAAAATTTCTCCCCAGCTGCCCTCTAGTGACACAGATCGTTACATTACAATAAAGTTTCTACTATATGACAATATTCATCAAACGATAAAGTCTAAAATGCTGTCAAAATGTGAACGAGATTGAGATTATGAAAGCCATTTAGAGTTAAACTTCACCCGTGAGCTAGAATTCCATAGATCTTTGTAGCATGAGGTCGAGACTTCCACAGCATGTGTTATTCTGATGTTGTTTTGTCTGCTTGTGATCCTGCCATCTGGCGGCAATAATGTTTTTCCAATGGCTGCCGTTTTGCTATAAGCATTCCAGTATGTTTATTCCACCTGTTTTTTTTTCTCTAGAACAGGTGGACGGTGGGAATGGTTGAGACGGCAGAAGGGACTAGACATGGTTTACTGGACTGTGTGTGTCTGTGACAGGGAGACACTGGTGCCTCAGTGTCTGGACAGTTCAAAGGCGCTGAGTAAACCATACATTCTTTAATTGCTAAAATACAAAGTGATTTTTATTATTAACAATTCAGGGCTCCGTGGTGGGGCAGTGCTTATTTCCTCACAGCTCCAGAGATCCCTGGTTCGAGTTTTTCCTAGGGTTGCAGTTACACAGTAGTTAAAAAGAAGTGAATAAGGTTCAGCATTGATGGGGCGTGATCTTAAAATGCTCAGGATTTTAAAGCTAGTATACTCCAATGAGACAAAACTTGAATAAATGGACACTCAAAAATACTTGAAGACAACAAGCAAACAGTTTGGCGTGTTGGACACAGGACAAATGGGTGCTTTGGGTAAAATGGGTCACATATGATGAGCATCAGTGGTGTGAGAAGGGACAAGATACAAACCAATGTCTGGGCAGTGTGGCGTTGGGCACTGGAAACGGTTCAATGTGCGAGGGCCAAACTGGCAGAAGAGCTACTGTGGCACAATAGTTGTGGATATGAAATAATGTGTTGCACACACCACCCTGCTGAGTATGAGCTAATTATCAGGATGCACTGTGGGTATAAGACAAGCCACTGGTGGGAGAGTGGACCAATCCCAAAGTCAGAGGAGGGAGAGTGGCACAATCCCTGGGTCCAGACCTTCTGAGTCTCTGCTTACCACTTTCTGTGCTAAGCTACAACCAGACTGGAGATCACTTGGCTATTTCACATTGGGAAGGAAGTTAGAAAATATCAGGAAATAATGGCTAATTACAACCTTTCCTGTCTTTTAAAAGGCCATTCTTCCTGATAAATCCTTTGGTAATTCAAACAAAGCAACGTCACACGCCTTGAGGTAATCTTGAAACAAGTGTTGTCAAATGTTTTAAGTAAATACTTCTTATCTTGAGCTCATGAGACCAGAGAAATGGGCATACATTCAAAGGCGTAATCAAGTGTATTGAGTTTATTGTTTGGCTATGTCAGAGTAAAATTTAAAAAGCTTTTTACACACCGGATGACACTGTTGTTGCTTCAAATGGTGATTAGGAACGTGATTAGGTTTAAAATTTGTATATATGGGACTTCAAGAAATTACTTTACACTCTATGATCGAGCCAGAAAGATACTGACAAGAAGCAAGGGGTAACTTTGAAGAACTTCAAAAGTGATTATGGCTGAAATTGGTTTGTCCATATGACAACAATCTTACAAGCTTTATAAGCTACCCTGTATGGCAGGGTGGTAAAAAAGAAGCCCAAACACCACAGTGATTCGTGCTTTTAAAAGATTTTATGGTCAGATGAGACCAGAATTGGTCTTTATAGATTGAAATCATTACTATGTGCACCCAAACAAATCAAACCTACTGTGAAGCATGGTGGTGGCAACACTGTGTTGTGGGCGTTCCCCACAACAGATCCCTTCCAGGACTAACAAAGACCTTGTCAACATTGTCAAAAAGAATGGTTACGAAACGGAATATTCGTGAGTGGCCAAGACAGAGTTCACGATTAAATTTGTCTGTACTTTATGATTTTACGATTTATCCCTCGTAAGGTCATGCTGCACCCCTGTACTGGAGCAAAATCCGTCAGTCCATTGCAGTGAACAAAGCAAAGCACTACCCAGGTGATCAACATGACGGCGCGTCTCTATTTGCAGAGTCACCTCCCTCTGAGGCAGAGCTTCATTATGAGATGCGACTTAAATCACTGTAACAGGTCCGGGACCTTGTGCCGATGCGTAACCCCGCAAACTGTAAATCACACACGCACACAGTGTTTTCAATTAACTTCGTCTTCACATCACCGCTCAGGGGCCTTCGGAACAAAGGCTCTGCAGCAGCCCAGCGCATTTCCAAAGCAGCAGGGCCGTTTGGACGCTCGGACATTTTATTAAATTCACCACCGGTAGTACGACCCGAAGGGCTTGTGCATGTGTGTCACTGTGACACCGAGGGATAGGAGGTGCACTTTCATTTCTGCCTGCTTATATAATAGAGGAACGTAATAAAAGCGTCTGGTTCTTATGTCTGGCTCCAGTCAGGCCATTTTTATTGACCGAAAATCCTGGCCTACGAAGATTATTAGCAAGGGAAATGTCAAGCTCAGAAATGAACTCGTTTCACACGCACTCGCTGGACGAGTTGAAGTCACACACATAGATAAATGGCATAGCTGCTGGAGAAAGTCGGAGTCCTGAGTCTGTATTTATCTAAACGTCTAATTGTTATGTGAGATATATGTTTGTATGAATTCATGCTTTGGCCTATCTCTTAAAAGTTTATGGAGTCATTTTGGTTTCCTGTTGCTGCTTGCTTGGGTTATAGAGAAAGCGAAAATCTCCACGAGGAAGGTGGAAACGATGGGAATGCCATGCTTTCCCACTGTACCACAGACCAAGGAGTAGTGTTCTTTTTTCCTACTGTGTATCGAGATCCACAATTACAAATCCTTTATAGAGAGCAGACCACAGTTCTCATGCTGCTATGAATGTTTCCCCTTCGTAACCGCCCCTGCCAAAATGGGCTAATGACAAGTCTGACTTATTCCTTTTTAACTTTTGCTTGCTTTATTATATCCATATTATCCTATAAAGGTGAGATCATAATGTTACGCTCTTCTCCTAAGTGTTCCCTCTTTGGTTCATATCCGAAATTTGCCATCACTTCTTTTTTATTAGGCCAGACTTTGCAAAATGCAGAATGCAAAAAAAATAATAATAATAAATTTTTTCTTTGATATTTCTCGGATCCGCAGCAGCACCAATGGTAGAATTTTTTTTTTTTTTTTTTTTAAGTTTTACATTTTTTAGCTTTTTCCGCCCTCTGGTGGAGAGCCAACGGTTTTCTTCTGTTCATTTAATTTTTTTCTAGATTCACTTTAATTTAATTGTAGGTTAGGCCAGACTTTTTTAATTGCTTGTTTCTCGGATGTTCCTACATAAAAATCTACTGAGGAGGGAGGAAAAAAAAAATTAATCTTTATTTTTCATCACTTTTTAATTTCTCGAGGACTATGTGGAATCAATACAAGGAAGAAGGAAGAAATATAAATACAGTTTTCTTTAAAAATAAAATGTATTTAATCTACAATTAAATTAAAGTGAATCTGGAAAAAAAAAATATGTACAGAACAATACCGTTGGCTCTCCACCGGAGAGTGAAAAAAGGTTAAAAAACTTTCAAACATTAGTACTGCGGCGGATCCGCAAAATATAAAAAAAAAAAAAAAAAATTGTATTCTTCAAATATGATCATCGGTGGATTCGCGAAACAAGCAATAAAAAAAAGTCTGACTTTAAATAAATTTTATTTTTAAATAAAAATGTATTTTAATTTCTTCCTCCTTCCTTGTATTGATTCCACATAGTCCTCGAGAAATTGAAAAGTGATGAAAAAATATATATATATTTTAATTTCTTCCTTCTTCCTTGTATTGATTCCACATAGTCCTCGAGAAATTAATAAGTGCTGAAAAATAAAGATTTTTTTTTTCCTCCCTCCTCAGTAGATTCTTAAGTAAGGACACCCGAGGAACAAGCAATTAAAAAAAGTCTGGCCTAACTGAACCTGAGATCTGAGCCTTCTCTAGTGGGCACTTGATGACATAACTAATACACCTGGTAGGTATATAGGTACACACTCCCAGGGATATAACGAAATGTTTGTACAGTAAACCGTTCTTCAAGAACTCACACTGATTACTTGAAAACACAGGAAACGAGAATAGTGGGGCTTAAAAATGCCACATGAAAGGTTTTCAAGCACGCTACCGCCAAGTGCATTTTATAAGGCAGAGGGTTCAGAGACGTGGAAAAAAAGCTTTAAACCTAGAGATCTTAATGGATTTTAAAAATACGTGTGAAATAAGCAGGGCTAAAATGTGTGATTCAGACTAATACGTGCAGCCTAGTGGGTTTGTGGGTGAAAAAAAGTCAATATCATAAAAGCAGCAAAAGCTGATTTTTTCACACAGGATTCTTTCATATGAGAAAAATCATGTCCCATAACCACGGAGGGTTCGAGTCGTACATTTATGATCACATGATCATATGTGGGGATTGGAATGGGTGTCTGTTGTCTTGGGGCACACAAAGAATGTAGAGGGCCACATCTTTACCCAATGAGTAGGTCTAAAGGGGCATACAAATAAGCCTGTTAAATAGATTCGATTAGATAGAATAATATGTTATGTTATTTAACACGTTGGCACTCCTCTGGCATGGCTGAGAAATACAAAACAAGTAAACGCTAAAGTACTAAACATAGGCCTAAAATGGACTGGGTGCATCACCTAGGGTTGGTTCCCTCTTTGTGCCCTGTGCTGTTTGTTAAGCCCTAAAATAAGCGTGTATGGAAATTTCACGTCAGTCAGTATACGGCATCTGAACATCTGGGTTATTAAGGTTTACTAGGTCTTGGGTTTCCTGTCCTCTTTTGAAATCTAGCTCCAAACTTTTGAGCCGCAGTGTGTTTCTCCTGACCTTTATGGTTGCCTTCAGAGCCTGGACTGAGATCAATAATGCAAATGACTTGACAAGGCGCTTTGCAGTGGTAGTGCAGTGTTCAGCCTAAGCACTCTTTCTCTTGCATAATTAGACATAGTGCTGAGTGTGTTCATTCTTTTACTTCACTTACTTTTTTTTAGCAAGGTGCCAGGACGCTCTTTGCAGTTCCCCGTCTATGGGCTTGCAGCTTGTTGAGTTGTAAATAGTGAACAGCCCTCGTCCAAAGGGGGCAGCCTTAAGCTGGAATTTGCTCCACAGGTCTAAGGTATCTGTGGCTGGCTTTTCCGGCATGAGTGAACCTAGCAGCAGAAACCAAAAGTATTTCCTCTGCAGGAACTGTGATCAGTACAAAGGGTATCTACATAAATCAGTGCAGACGGTATCTACATAAAAAAAGCAATGTGGATGTTTTTGTACAGACTGCTGACTTTGTGTTTGCTAAGGCAGAGGCAGGATTAAATCTCGCTGTCAGATTACTGAGAAAGTCCACTTATGTATAACGCAACTATTGATTTGCAGTACATCTCGCATCTGAAAATGATTCATCCTCAGTTTCTCGGAATCCACCCTTTTTCTGTTATGATCATGCAACATAGGAAAAGGTGCTTGGCTGTGTAGCTCAGTTGTGTGAAGCTCTAGTGTAATCTAGAGTAATCTAAACACGCTGTCAGGGCCAAAAGTGGGAGTCCAGTAATGGAAATGCGTTATTGTGTGATCATATAATCAACATGGCAAAATGAATGAAAATGTGACCATTTTATGTGTTTCACGTCTTACTAAACGTTCCACTTTGTCTTCAAGTGCCCCCATAAATGCCAAATGGAGTTTCAATTAAGTAACTGAAGGAAAGCCCCTTGACAGTCAGCACTCCTGATCTTTGTTGGTCCTCAATAGGTATAAGCTTTAAAGTGGGTTTTGGGTCATTACACCCCACCAAGATTGAAACAAGCATTCTCATTAGTGCCCTCAGACTTTTGGTGCACATTGTATGACCTCAGGGTTTGATATATTTGCCAATAATGTCAGCTTGGCTTGAGTGTGGATCAGCAGGACATAACCCATGGTGTCACACTCCCTAAACTGGCCCATCTTCTCACAGTGCCCAAGGTTTTGAAACACAATGCAGAACTAATTAAACCATGACATGGTTGCTTGAAAGGTAGTAATTTTAGCTCACACCTTTCTGATCGTACTCGGTCTTTTCACCATCTTCTTTTTCAATACTCCAGAATTACTCAGCGGTTACTCTCGGTTTAAATGTGTTCTGCCCTCTTTTATAACTTTCAGACCTTTCTCTTATTCATTTGTAGTTTATCGCTCAGAAGATTATGCCTAGTTTTGGACAGAACTGTCACAGCGTTGCTGGTTTTGACCACCAGGGAGTGCTGTGGATTGAGCCATCCAGAGGGGATGGTCCTAAAGAAGAAGGGTCATATATTTTTACTTTTTAAAATAAAAATGTACTGTATTTTATAAATTGTGTCATTGAATATATAAATATAATATATATGCATTTGTAAGAGAAATAATGTGTGGACTTGCTCGTGAACAGTGCACAGTGAACATATTGTTCTACTGGAGGTAGGAAAAAGTGGGAAAACAACAAATCACGGGTTTCAAAATGGCCTGTGCCGTCGATGAGGCAACCAAATGGGTTCCTGCCCTGTTTTGAAACTTTAAGAACTTTCTCTTCACTTTAAAAATGTCAACTATGAGAACCAACTGTTTGCTTACAATCTAACATTCAGGACTTAATATGCACAGTTCTTCATTCTGTAAATGGTTGACGTTTGGTCTTATATGTCTAAATGAATATGAATTGTATAATTATTACTGTCTTCATGCTTCATCAAGCTTTATATACATGGAACATTTTAGCAATGCATGTTGATTTCCTTTCTTTCCGTTCCAAATTTCATTTTATTATACAATGTCCTTGGTTGCAACTGCTCAGGTTGTACAGTCTACATGCAGCTTGTTTATGTTATGTTTATGAGATGCCGAGATGCTCGGGTTTGAGATTAGTCGTGAGTTCCTGCTTTTGAACGTGGTGCCAGTGGACTCCTGCATGTTAGACACTGCTTTTGCTGGCATTGTCCAGGCTTTTTTTTTACGTTTGAGAGAAGAAGATTTGGCTTAGAATTATAAAGACCTTTGCCAGGCGTGGTGTGCAATACCTTGGCCTTAGTCACCATTATGGACGCCTACAATTCACCCATCTGCTGTATAACCAGTAACTTGGCTACATTCCTAGTGTGGCACACTAATATGCTTGGGTAGGGTGACGAGCGGTCTAAAAGACAAGCTTGATTAAAGGATCAAAGAATAATTTTTGAAGACTGACAGATGCCTGAATGGCACCCGGGTCTTGCAGCATCTAACCCTGCGAATGAATTGATGAGTTCTTAAAATCTTTGAAGCATCATGACCTTAAGAGAATGACAGAGAGCTTTCAGAGCATTCTACTGTAAAATCCAAGACTATTAGTCTCACAAATTTTTTTTTATCAGGTTTGTGGAAGCCACAAGGGCACAGGCGATCATTTAGAACCAGTCCATCACAGGGCTGGTTAGGGGTCACTGTTCACTGTGGCTCAGATGATCCCAAATGGGACCTTCAGTCCCTTAGATGTGACCAACCAAGCTTACAAGATGCCCAACCCAGCCAGAAGCCAACACCGACTCAGGACCAGGTAACGGAAATCCTGGACAACATGGCTCAATCCAAAACCATGGGTATTAACACTTAGCCACAAGGTCATTAATGAGGTCCAAGCTCTGTTCTGGCCAAATCAAGTCTGTATGGACTAATATGGGAGGAAAAGGGCCTTCCCCAAATTGTTGGTTCAATGAGTTTTCTGTGATGTCCTAAACCTTGAGTTCAGGGACTCATGTGGACGTCAAAACATGGTATGGGTATTAGAACTGAGCCCCAAGAGCATTAGTGAGACCAAGTTCCCACTTCACCATCACACTGGGTTGATTTAAGAGATCTTTGCAGGCCAAATCAAGTCTTCCCCAAACGATTGTGACATTTTCTTGCCCTTCCTTTTACTGGCACCAAGTGGTTCAAGCCCAAATGCTTACAAAGTCCATCCCTCATCCTTCGCCAATCCAGATGTGGCTACATCTCAGATTCACCCTTTAAACATGCAGATAAAGAATGTTCTGTTGTCCAGACCCAAAGCCAAAACTGAGCATAGAAAGTCAAGGCCTTACCTGAAATCAAGCCACTACTTAAAAGAAATACTAATACTAAATAAAAAATAATAAAATAAATCCTTGATCTCTTTGGTGAACCTTTCTACTGCTCATTTTATTTATCTATGGAGTTTACACGGTTGATTTTATGCATCAGTTAGCCACGAGTGCACTTAAAACATCTGAACCCTCTCCCAGAGATGCTGTCCACATCTTTAAGTGCAAGTAGCCATTGCTGCCACTCCATGGACCTCTTTAACATCCATAACATACTGGAAAGTAAGATGTAAGGCTTATGATCGAAGACTTAAGCTTATAAGAGGGTATCAGAGCAGAGGCACAGCAGGAACAATTTTGAGGTTAGAACCTGGCTCACGGTCTTCCTGTTTACTTTAACTGTCAGCCTGCGGGTTGTGTGTGCATGGCATGTGCGCTTGTGTGTACGTGTGTTTAAATGTACAGGTATGTCCGGAACTTTGATCAACAATGCACAAGAATGCATGTCTGCGGTACGGCTATCCAACGTGCATTCGAACAATTCGGCACGTGCGCGCGTGCACCCTTCACTGCCGTAGCTCGGTACAGCACGGTACGCGTTCAGACGTCGGATCAGAACAAAACGTGGCTCTCGTCAACCTGATCATCCAGGAACTCAAAAACGTTAAACTACTGATTTCAGATGTGCTGCTTAGTTGAAGTGAGAAACTGAGAAACCTCACAAGTGCCAGGGACTGAAACGGGTCGGCCGTTTTTCATTGAGTCAAGATGCCGTTGGAAACCTCAGACTTTATTTCCATCATTTGATGACTCAGCAGTTCGTGTGTCATCTTTGCTAGACGTTACCCTGGGGAAACTCTTCTCAAAATGATGAAGACTGAATCCGAGAGTATTCAGCAACTGACTGGGGTGGTTTATCAAAGCAGCCCATAGCCAGACTATCTAGCAATACAGAGTTTTTGGTTTTTACCCCCATCTTTTGCTCCTAACAGATATGAACTGCTCTTATACAGTGCTAAGGGGAACTAGAAATATTTGCAGCCGTGGCTCAATATAGTATCAACAATATAGTTTAATTTTAGATTGCTAACCACAGCAGATGTTCCTTACTGTTTTTAGTCTACTATTTCTTGCCATTTATAACTATCTTATAATACACTGTTCACAAACGTTGGGGGATATTTTATTATGGGATGTTTCATTTTGAAGTGTTTGATCACATCGTTTGCACCTACTGAGTGGTTAAATTAATCATTAAGCACAAGCTTTTTCTGGGTTTTAAAAACTGGTCTGCCAGGGGTTTGGGGTTAGGAATAGACACACAACACCCACTTACTTCTAACAGCTGACTCTGACCTGTTCCACATCTTACACATCCAGACTCACCACCCCAACCTACTGAAGGACTGCTGCAAAACATCTGTCTCCTTAATGACTTCAGCATGAGGTTTCCAATATTGGTGGTGCTAGGTATAATTTTAAAGCTTAGCCAGAGCTTGGAAAATAAAGGTAGGTCAAGCTTTTTTTTCCTTTATTCATTTCAGGGCAGAGCTTGACATTTTTAAGGATGTTCTTCAAAGAGTCAGTACAGACAGGGAATTTGGCTGTGTGGGCTCATTTTTTTTATCAAATGAAGTTTATAAACAGATGTCAAATGGAAGAAAATGTAATTTGGTGCTTTTTATGCAGCTTTGATTGTTGCTTTGCTTTTACTCAACTTTGAAACATTTCACCACCATACATTGTTTTCTTCATGAATATCATACTTAAAAACATAGTTCTGGTCCATAAACTAAAATCCTACCAATGATTTCGTTTGGGCAACCTAACTTTGCAATATTAGACAGATAAATACTTGCAAACTCTCCTACTTTTTGAAGCTGAAATTGTGTTGAAAGTGATCATAGAATTTTGTATAATCTTCCATGCTGATGAGTGTTTTAATGAGCTTTATCTACTGGCATCTCAATTTGTATCTTGTTAGCGTTTTTGAATGTACAAATGAACAGCTTTACTTATCATTTCATCAACGACTCATTCCATTCTATTCATACCTAGTTCATGATTTTGAAAATCACAGAACATGCGAATTTCTCTACGAATTCCATCGTCCACTATAAATGGAATTCATTTTCGATTATAATTGCGCACAGGCGGCGGGATCCTTATATGGTCATGTTAGGCTACTATGAGTTTTTGGGTCTGGTAAATATGTGGTTTGCTGCACCTGGTTGCAAACCAGCCGCTGCCAAAATTCTTTGCCTCAAAAGTCACATGACTTAATGCAGTGAAAGCAGTGCCCGCACTTTTAGTAAGCAGAACCTATGTAGTGTTTAACTGTCAGGGTGTTTTCCCTCTAAAATACTGAAACTGAAAAAGTAGTGTGGCTGGTGATTTAACGTGTTAAATAAGCGGTGTCCTTTTAAGACAGAGCAGATATTGGATTGATATTGACACGTTATCGTAATTGCGCTATGTGTGTCCTCGGTTGGATTCTTCCAATAAGTCTGATCCCTGGATCAAGACCACAACTGTCAGGCGTCACCGTGTTTTACCTTCTTCTACATACTATAAAATGATCATCGTTAGTTCCGTACTTGAGCCCATTTGATCCTATAGTGAGCCTTGTCAGTGTGCCCCTTATATAATCCTTTGACTCCTGTGATTCCTTGAATAGACCTGGACTTGATGGGGTTCACGCATGGCCAGAATGTGGTAGCAGTCTTAGGGGAGGAGGTGTATCTGCGTTGCCTGTATGTTGGCAATAAAAGCATCGAAATGTCCTCCTGGAACCGTGAGGATTCCTTGACAACCACAAAGAGATTGGCAGGCTACAAATATTTGGGTAAACCATACAGCAAAGATGGTTTCTCTACTCCAGCGTCGCTCACCAATCTTACCGTCAAGGTGAACGTGCACAGCCTTTACATGGAGGGACGGTACACCTGCCTCTTCACCACAGAGGACGTAGAAATGAAAAGGAGCTTGTACCTTACAGTTCTTGGTGAGTATCGAAGCCGATTAGGAAGGGTCACGGCCCGGGTCTTGTTTAACCTGACCCGCATGGTGAGCAGAACCTGATGATTGTTAATGGTTTTCTTTTCAAGTTCGGCCTCGTGTGCACACTCAGATGGAGGAAGAAGTTCTGAATGGAACCCAATACCAGAGCGTCCTCTGTTCAGCCTCCAATGCCAAGCCTATGCCGCACCTCCGCTGGGAAATCCTTGGGGCTCCTCCCAGTGAGGATGTTTACTCTGTCCATACCACAAACTTCACCTGGGCCAATGGGACAGCCAGTGTTTCCAGTGTGCTCCGTTTCCCCATACACCTCAATAATCAGAGTCGTGCCAATTGTGTGGTTGAACACCCGGCTTTGTCAACACCCAGCACAACTGACCTACAGTTACAGACATTTGGTAAGTTGCTTTTGCGTGAAATACAAGGATGCGTGTGTGCATTATTTACGTATTCCTCTCTGTCTCCTCCCGTCTGTTCACGGTGCGAGACCCACACGCCAGTCAGTGCATATGTTTCCTGTCTGATTCTATATATTCACATCAGCTGCTGGGCCACAAAGAACACTTCCTGTAAAGCTGCCGATGAGCACTGGTTTTGTGGCAAATTATTTGTTTTGCAGTTAAGAAAATAATAGGGATTCCATTTTTTAATTAAACCTACAAATCTTTTGTTTATGTTATTGCTCGGATCTGCTTGGTCAGGGTCACGGGACTTTATCCCTAGAGATCATGGGCCCCCAACTGGCCTCTCTTCCCTCAGATACACCCAATCAAGCCTACATGGGACGCCCGACCCAGTAAGAAGGCACGGCCAGGACTGAAACTTGGATCCCTGTGGTGATGGACTAGAGTATTAGACATAGACGCTCTTAGCTCGTTTTCTACCTCTGTGTAGGCAACCCTGTCACTAGGATTAAAGTGACACCCAATGGCCGGTCTCCAGAAAGCTTAGCGGGGTCAAATTTCATCGCTGGCTAGGCATTTGTCACATTTTAAGAAGGGCGAGGGCGAGGTTCGTGGCTTTTCGAGGGTGGGGGTTAGACTGTACTTGTACAGCACAAACCTTAAAAAAGTTTTCATGTAATTATGTACAAAAGGAGTTACTATAGCATTCTAAAACTGCTGCTTCACATGAGTAATGCATCCTTTTTCATCTTTCCCATATGCCCTTTTAAAGTTGCACCTACCACATCAATGAAAATGGTACTGATCCAAAAAGAAGGGAAAGACTTCGTCCGTGTCCAGTGTGAAGCAACAGGAGGGAGGCCTCATCCATCGATCACATGGAGCACGCCTGACTCTGTAGTCTCATCGTTTTCACACGGACCTGATGTGAGACCTGAATCGATTTCTAGCTCTCACTACTTTTCATCAGATATGTACGAGGGAGAAGTCATCTCTTGCATTTTTGGCTACCCTCATCTTCCTGCCACCAAGGCAACCTCTGTCACGCTGCCAATATATAGTAAGTACCAGTTCAATGTGTAGATCAGACAGTGCACAACGCATTCATGAACAAAGTCTTTATCCTTCAACTGGTAACTGCATGGGACGGGTCATCGTACCAAGATTACCGAGATTGTATCAGTTTCAATATAAGTGCATCTGCTAAATGTCAGAAATGTCTTACTGACCAAATCTTGTTTCTACCAGACCTTACCTCTCTTCAGCTGACAAACAGCAGCGTCGGGGTCAATGGTGAAAATGTGTTGATCCTGGACGAAGGGGACGGTGACGTCATTCTAGTCATGGAGACCAAAGGGAACGTGCCAAGCTATGAGATCAACTGCACCAAGTGAGAACGCTCAGCTGTTTTGTGTTTGTACTCGAATGTGGCGTCTAGTCAGACTGAGCAAAGACCTCTAAGGATTTTAAGATTGGGAGCTCACAGAAAACTGATGATGCACTTAAATGTGAGGCAAAGATATGAGCAGGTTCACGTTCTGTGATTTTTCAGAGACAATGAACCGCTGCCTGAGGATGTGGATGTGGTTAGCAGTCGTCTCTTGATTAAAGGCCCCGTAGCTTTAAGCCTTGCTGGTAAATACCATTGCCAGGCCTCCTACTACAGACATACAGTCTCCTTACACTTTGGAATAGAAGTGAATCCCAGAGTTGTATTACCAGGTATATGGACGTCTTAATAATTCATCAAAAAAAACCAACTAATTATTGTTAGTGTACTGCTTAAACAGCAGTATGGACGTTAACCTGATTTATTTCTTTTCAGCCTCATTCCCCCCTAACATAAGTGTGAACTTCAGGAAAGAAGCAGACGCCGTTTACATTGAGTGCTCAGCCTCCGATGCCAGTCCGGCACCAAACGTGTCGTGGGATTTTCCACAAGGCCTCGGCGGAACAGCAGAGTTTAACGTTACTTCCTCTAACAGCTCGCACTCGGTCCGAAGTGTCTTAAAACTTCCTGCCTGCTTGTCCCAAAATCAAACCATTGAGTGTGTGGTTGAGCACGTGGACCTGAAAGACCAGGAGAGAAGACAAATCGTTCTCCCTGCTTGTGGTGTGTAGAATTTTCCATTAATAAATGGACAGGCATGGGTTCGAGTCCAAGAGGAGCGATCCCAGGAATATGCGCTAAGAGTAAATGTGAAGAAAGAGCAAAAATAATAATGAATGTGCTTCTGTCCTTTCAGCCCCCATCCGGGTGACTCTGCAGTCAGACACGAGCTGGACCAACCGGATTGCGTACACAAAGGTGGTATGCAGAGCGGAAAATGTGACCCCTGATGCCACTGTGAGTTGGCGCACACAAGGCTGCAGAACCGCCATCGACATCTCTGAGACTTTGGGGCAGGTGGAACATGGGGTGGTTTGGAGCATGGTACATCTCCCAGTTCCATTCTTTGCGGGATGCACTGTGATCTGTGTGGTGAATCAACAGGGATTGGACAGAGCAGTGAATAAGACTATGCAAATATCCCCAATGGGTAAGGTTTACCACAAAGCACTAATCCATAGGAGGTTGTGACGGGGACTGGAAAAGTAAACACAAGTCAGTAGACTGTACACAAAGTAGACTGTCAGGGATCAGAACCTGATAGATCAGTGTGACATTGAGGGCTGGTTGGCCATAGAATGGCCCAGTTATGTAATGACCCAATCACTCTCCAATTACACCAGCTGTGGCAGATTTTTAGTTACACATAGAACTGGTTTGGGGACAGTTTGAATGGGTGCATCCAACCATAATGCCATGTGAAGCATAAACGATGGAGGAAACCAGTAATGACCAAGGACTAGGGTTCAATCTGGGCATCTAAAGTCTTGGGAATAAATTCTAAAGACATATGTAGCTTTTATTATTTCTTATTTAGCCCTTACCCAAGTTTGGTGTTTTCAGACTTTGAGCTTTTTATCATTATTAATAAATGTCATTACCCGTTTCCTCCTAGGACCTTCCATGAGCCGTGTGAGTGTAGATCCACAGAAAGACTCCACATCCTGGGTTGCTGTGTGTCAGTATGAAGGCGACGGTGTCATGCCTAACATCTCTTGGGTTGTTGCCGACCCCAATATCACGGCATTGCCTGCAAGGCTTGACAGTGTGATCACCGGCAACAAAGTGCTAGTTAAGTCCACCTTTCTGTTTCCAATGAGGCAGTACGAGGGAAAGTCCTTGATTTGTGTGATCCAGAACGACTACGGGGAAGAGGAAAGGAGAGCTGTTTCCGTCCCAAAATATTGTAAGTGAACTCACGTTTATAGCTGAGCAATATGTTTTCTGATCAACGGTGGTTCATTCGGATCGGGTCTTTTTGCAGTTCTCTCATCCATCGAGGTTTTAAACAAAACCACTTCACTGTCTGGAAGCCGTGGGGTACCCAATAGCATTCAAACGATCAGCCTGAAGGAACAAGTGGCCAATCAGAGGATACTATTCAAGATCAAAGGCAATGCGTCAGTAAATAATTTCAGGTGCTTCAGGTATGATCAGTCATGCGGTGCATTATCACATCCGATACCAAGTGTGCTCAAAGTTAGCCCCCTCCCCCAGTGCCTCCACACACACAGATCACAAGAATAAAGTGATTCATGCCATCTGATTATTGGCCCCAAATTAATTAAAAAAACACATTATTTAAATACATTTTATTATAATGGTAAATGTTCACAGCAGAATTTGTGGCCAAAGAAGTGGCCATGCTTCATTGGAAGCAGACTTTTTAGTGAATAGTAATAATAATAATAATAATAATAATAATTACACTTATAGTTACACTTCTATAGCGCCTTTCCCCGAACCCAAGGTCGCTTCGAATTTTGGATGTGCTGAGAAGGATGTGATGTTTTATCCAGTAAACAGTAGAACAAAAACAATTACAGTAATCTAACCTAGAAGTAATGAAAGCATGCACCAGGATCTCAGCTTCTTTAAAGGACAGGGCAAAGTCTGGCAAATATGAGGGGATATTTCAAATTCAATAAGGAAATGATCCCACAAGAACTTCTGGACAATCTGATCCTGTCCATGCACCATTTTGGAATTCCGGACTGTGGTAGCCTAGTGGTTAAGGTACTGGACTATGGACCAGAAGGTCCAGGGTTCAAACCCCACCTCTGCTGCAGTTGGGTCCCTGAGCAAGGCCCTTAACCCACAATTGTTTGGATTGTAAGACTGTATTAATTGTAAGTCACTCTGGATAAGGGC
>JAVSBV010137129.1:0-16720 GCA_033117975.1 Parotocinclus spilosoma | reverse complement strand
TCGGTACGGACGGAGCATGTGTGATACGAGAGTGATGTATGGAGTGTTAAGTAAAGAGAACGTTCCATTACTTCAGCATGTTGCTTGGTTATTTAACAGTTAAAAACACTACAATAGCATATTTACTCAGTGGATGAATACTCACCAAAAACGAGAAGTAACACTAGAGCATCGGCCGCCTGAGTCTGTACTTGCAGACATGATAAGTTTTTATATGCGGTTTTGTGTTCGCTGTTTTTGAAAGTTTCATTATAGACTGAATTCATTCAAGCCCTACGATGTTACCCAAATGTTCTGCAAGTTCTACGGCTAAAATAGTGTAGAAATACTTGAATAAATATATCTTCGTTTATTGTGGGTTTTATTTTATTAAACAAGATCATCTGAAAATCGAATGAAAAGTCAAATATTTAAACAAAAATGAGATGCAAAATCAATTATTGTGATTAAGTAGTAAGTGATATATTCATGGGGGTGAACAGAAGCATATTAAACTGGATGAGAGTACCCCCACATTGATAGAGTGTATGGTCACCCAAGACTGCCAAAACACACCGACAGTGGTGGGGCATAGAAAAGATCAGATCGTCCCTAATTTTTGTGAACAGTGTATTATCATAGACGGTACACACATAATCACACACACCTAATATTTGCCATCAATTGAAACTTCCTGAGTTCCTCCCTGCCCTTACACATTGCTGCAATTTCCTCCATTTTATCTCTACAGTTCGACTATACAAATCTGCTCTCCTTCATCTCACCAATTCCCCAATTCATCATATATAACGATGCTAAATTGCATGTCAGAAGTATGCTGCACAAAGTCATTCACCACATCAAATTCCATTTGATTTAATCTGACTTTGCTTGCAAAAAATTTTTAACTGTAAAGCATCTAACTGCATTTCAAGATCACAGCTCCTGTAAGTTGGAATGTAACCATGGCGATAAGGATAAAGACTGGCTTAAGCTATGTTTAGATGTCCTTGTTTCATTCACTAATTAAATTATTGAAAAACAAATGATGTTTTAAACACAATGAAGTGTTAAGTGACAGGAAGTGTCACTTGCTGTGAACCGATTGAGAATGTCAGATACGTCAGAGGGAGGAGCGTTCTCTGTTTCCATGGCTACACTATTTGATAGAAAAAGGGGACCTCACCATCAGCCGTGTCCATGGCGGAGCCGGGTCGTGTGTGTGTGTATTCTCGAGACACACCTCTCACTGAAGCCACCTGTGAGCGCTCTGACAGTCCCGTCACATCTGGAGGAGCGCAGTGGTTATCTGTCACATATCAAATCAAAACAGGAAAATAAAAGATTACTATGGGGAAAACAAAGAGTATACTAATACTACATTATAATCATTACCAGGAAATGTGGGAAGAAAGTAAACTAGTACTAGAACGGGACTGTGGTAGCCTAGCAGTTAAGGTACTGAGGGTTGCCAATCATGTACCGACGCTTCAACCATTCTTACTTGCTAACAGCTTGGACTATAACATAACAGAGGAGAGTAATGTGAAAAAAGCACTATATGAGAAATAATGTTTATAAAGTTTATAGTTTCTCACAAAACTCCAAATTCAGTATATTTATAATGACAAGTTCTCTTGATTCTGAAACAGCCTTTGCTAACTTCTTTGCACACTGCAGCCCCAGCTCACAAGGTTCCAGCATGAATAAATAACAACAAACCTAAGAGCATTCACACATGTAAAAAACGTAGATGAAGAGAACTTTTGAGTCTTTGAACAAACTCTTAACTTTGTGGTTTCTGCAGCACCTTCCTTTTGTAGCTAGGAAGATTTTTGAGATCATATTTCTGCAATTATACAATTATTCGGTCATATATGGTCAATATGATTATTATGTACAGCACACAACTGATCAAGAAATCACACTAAGAAATTCAATAAAACTACATTTTATTCCAGTAATCAGATTTGTCAGAGTATGCTACGATTTCAATCGGGCCTCTCAGTCTGTGCATGCACGCAAACATAATACGAGAGTGTAGCATGATTGTCAGACCAACTCATTCTTAGAGATATCGCTGCCTTTTAGATAGACCTGGTTGTCTTATCTTGTAGGATCTGGCAACTCTGGATTTAAATGTAGCAGCCTTTGAACAGCTACCAAACACTTTTTGCAGACTCAAACGCAGTATATGCTTGAGAAAATTAAGAGTTGTATTATTTAAATCAGATAGTCCCAAATGTACGATGGGCATATGTTTGAATCCACCGAAAGTTAAAATTAAGGTAACTCTAGGAGTTTCATATGATATAAATATTATAGTGCAGCCTATATTAAACTTTTTTTTCTATTGTTTGGGAACCGCTGCATTAGAGAGTTATTTATACCCTAGGACAGTATGCATAACATTATGACACACTGCACGAGCATTGATAAATGCTTTGGAAACATGAAGCTGAAGGCATCCCTTCTTTTCACAAATAAAAGAAGAAAAACAGCTTGTAGCTGAAATAATTTACAAATCTTTCAGGGAGGTGTTAAAAATAGATCAGATTTACAAAAAAAGATCTCAGCAGGAGAGGGGTTCTGTTTATCAGTCTGGGCTGGATTGGAACAAGGCATGAGAAGTGTATCAGAACCGATAAGCTGCATGCCAGATATAGATAAGCTCATGCAGAGCACTGAGCTGGAGAGGTGACAAATCTCATAGGTCTGGCTGCCATAATATAAGCATGATAACCCTGCACAAAGTGTCTAGATATATTCAAAATGACACAGAGCATTGAGTAGAGCATTGAATCTAAACCTTGTATTTACTTATTGACTTTATTTCTACTTCTAATATCAATATAAATGTCAATGACAGGGGCAAAGGGGTGTAAAGTCAGGTACAGTAATGTGCAAAAGTCTTAGGCCACCATTAGATTACATATACCGTCATTTTAGCAATGATATCAGGACCATATTAAATCACTACTCAGTCTGTTTATTAGAATACAACCAAAAACTACAGGGAATTTGTATGAAGAATTAACTATTTCTGTAAGCTTCAGTAGTATTTAGTGTGACCTCCCGTTAGCTTTGAAAGAAAGCAGAAAGTGGCAGCTCCTTCAGCATGCCAAGTTGACCCATTTACAGTTTAAAAAAACTTGATCAGGAATGGTCTTTCAGGAAGCAGTCAAGAAACCACTTTTTCGCAAGGGGAGAGGGTAAGAAGACTGCGATATGATACAACTCCAATACAGGAACCAAATATAGGAATAAAGAGCAGCACACTCAATTATTATGGAGTGAAATGGCCATTACACCACTGCTAACAAATCTAATACTGGCCTAAGACTTTTGCACAGTCCTGTACATAGGGTGTTATAGATATTATGGGTGTAGTACAGGGGATTAATGGCAATCCTGGGGGACCACAGCACATGAGATTAGCAATCTAGCGCCTCTAAAATAATTGAAGCCTATCCTGAAATTCACAGGGCATACATTTACAGCACTTAGCAGACACCATTATCCAGAGCGACTTACAACCATACAGTCTTACAATTCAAGCAATGGTGGGTTAAGGGTCTTGCTTAAGGACCCAACTGTGGCAGCTTCTCAGAGGTGGGGTTTGAACCTAGTACCATCAGGTTCATTCAGGTCCAGAGTCCAGTGCCTCAACCGCTAGGCTACACAGTATGCATATTCAAGCCTGTACCCTGAAAGGGTTGCCAGCGGGTGTGAGCACTGCCATCGCCTCCCTCAGACATGGGCAATTTTGGCTGTACCAACTGAAAGGCATCATGTAACAACGTTTTACTTCAGTTTAACCTGGTGAGGTTCACAAGGGGTCAGGAGCCTATCAGCTAATTCACTGGGCACATGCAGAGGTAGACTGTGGACAAGGTGCTAATCCATAATAAAGTTTCACATTGGACCAAGTTTGAACCATGTATGCAGAAAATGTTGTTAATATCTACAAGAACTGCAATTTGTAAAATACAGTTGGAATAGTAATAGAAGAATTGTAACCCATGTGTGGGTTAGAGGGTAAACAATACATGGGTTACTAATTCATGGGGGATACAGCATATGAGTAGGGGGAATTGTAAAGAACCTGAACTCGTAGTGTAGTGAGTAAGGTGTTGTATAAACATTTGTTGGCAGTTTACTGACCAAGCTGTGTCTGAGCCATGGCATCAGCTAGAACAGTAACGGTGGTGGCAGAGTTGGTGGTGGAGTTTGTACTATGCTGGCTCCGCCCCCCTGGAAAAGAGGACGTGGACGAGGCGGAAGAAGAAGTAGACGAGCAGTGATGATGGATTACACGGTTGAACCAGTGTTCCACGTTCGTGTTCGATGCCTGGTACGGAGACGACGACGCCATCCGACCCTCATCCTCTGATGCGGAGGACGTATCTAAAATTGGTGAGAGGACAAGTATTACTGATTGAACACACACACACACACACACACACACACACACACACACACACACACACAGTATGTTGCCTTTTCATTGATTTGTTGATTACTGTACCTTGCCAATGCTCCACCTACACCTAACCTTTTAACCTCAGTGATAAAAAAAAAACTTTGTTTGTTTGGTTTTTCAAATAAAACTTGCAGATTTTGTAATCAAGCAAATAAGTGTGTGGGGACCTGTAAAATGTCTAAAAACAAAATAAAAAATAGCAGAGCTTTCTATTCTTCTGGAGACATATGGACCACCCCAAGAGTAGAAGTACACTGCTCACAAAAATTAGGGGATATTTCAAAATTTATATGAAGCGTATAAAAAATAGAAGCATTGAATTTTATTTTGTTAAACAAGATTATCAGAAAAGCAAATGCAAGGTAAAGTAAGTTTGATTACACAAATGAGATGCAAACTCAATTATGGTGATTGAGTAGTAAGTGATATATTCATGGGGTGGACAGAATCATTTCAAACTGGACGAGAGTGTCCCCACATTGACTGTTCAGTAGGGTGTATGATCACCCAATACTGCCAAAACACCCTGACAGTGATAGGGCATGGACAGGATCAGATTGTCCAGTAGTTCTTGTGGGATCCTCTTCATATCTCCTCATTTTTGTGAGGTGTACTTGTCAAACACACACACACACACACACACACACACACACACACGCACACAAATACAGACACACACATGAATAAATGCACAAACAACCATACAAATGCACAAATACACACATGCATACTTACTTATACAAACACACACATGGTCAGAAGATCAGGTCTCAGCAGGTCATTTCTTTAGACATACCAAATGGTGTCCCCCTAGCACCCCTATACTATATAACCTGCACGGGTTAATGCTTTCATTCATACAAAAAACCCCTTATACCTTGTAGCATTTTGGGTAATACATCTTTTACAATTGTATTATGGTAGAACGTGTAGAATATGTAGAAACCTTTATTATAATTGTTTTATTATTAAGTCTTGTTGTGTTAGGTGTACAAGTTACAACCTAAATGACAAAAGATGATCAGTACAGATCAGACTATTTATCCAGAAAATTCTAAAAACGACACACCTAAGAGCTCAGAAAAAACTCAAGGAGTAATTAGATAGCTTAAATTATGTGTGTACGTGTGTGTGTGTATCACATTTCAAAGCGCATTAAGATCAGTGAACTGTGATCCAATCCTCCAAAACAGTGTATGAATTAGACACCCTCTGAACTCCTGAACCCATAATCCTGTTAACCCTTGGGTGGATGCCATTATCCTGAGACCTGAGAGAGAGAGCTGATTAGCTTAATGCTGCTCTTTAGTTCATTAAATAAGGACCAGCACACAGTACAGACCACCAGGAGAGAAAAGATTACAATCATTTCAAACGATTTCAAGCGCTTGCGTAGAGACAAGACTCTAGCACAGAAATCTGTTATTGCTGTAAAGTCTTACATCAGTTTTTCTTGTATGTATACAAGATCTGTTTTGGATTTAAGCTTATGCTTAATACATAGTTTTGAGCTTTTAGTTTGAGTTATGTTTGCTGGTGCAGTGGCACGTCACTTGCCCACCACGGCATTGTCCTGTGTTTCAGTCTTAGGCACAATGCTGAAAATACCAGTTAAACCCAGCTGGCCGGTTTTAGCTTCTTACCATCCTTAGCTGGTCAGGCTGGCATGTGTCCAAACCTTTAGAGAGACTTTGGACACACACCAGCTGGTCTGGCTGTGAGATCAGCTGGCCAACCAGAAACCAGTCTTACACCAGCTAGACCAGGCTGGTAAACCAGCCATGCCATCCTAAACCAACTAAAACCAGAAACCCATCTTAAGCCGGTTTTAGATGTTTTAGAGGCAGCCTCACACAGACACAACTGCCCATGTCTGAGAGACAAATTGAACCAAGACCATTTTTACCTTTTTAAAAAAAATATATAAATAAAAATAAATCTTTTAGGTGAATTAGGCTCTCAGAATTTAAGCTTAATTATATTCCAATTACAGCAGCTAGAATGAGTGTTACAAGAATGAATATGAATGGAGACCAAAAGCTCAACTTCAATAGAATGTAAAGCGATCTTAGTGTTAAATGTTAGATGTTAGGGTGGGTTAACAAATGCATCAAAAAGAACAAATGCTTGGTTTCTGAGCTGCATAAAAAATATAAATACAAGAAAAAAAAGAAAAAAAATTGAGCTTAGCTCTTCAAAAAATCTAAAAATGATGTTGTTACATACAATAGTGCCAAGGTGAAGGCTTGAAAGAGTAATAAACTGCAGCTTGAGAATGTGTGTGTGTGTGTGTGTGTGTGTGTTTGTGTGTGTGTGTGTGTGTTTACCAGGTGGAGTACAGGCTTCCACAGAGGATTGAACCAGAACAGACTGCCTCTTTGAGGGCATTGGCATCTTCCTTTCTTTATATTTTGCCAAGGCTGCCTGTACCGCTTCTGTGTGTAGGTCTGTAGGAACACACACACACACACATTTAGATTTACAGCATTTAGCAGACGCCCTTATCCAGAGCAACTTACAATTAATACAGCCTTACAATCCAAGCAGTTGTGGGTTAAGGGTCTTGCTCAGGGACCCAACTGTGGCAGAGGTGGGATTTGAACCCTGGACCTTCTTGTCCATAGTCCAGTACCTTAACCACTAGACCACCACACACCATCAGACCATCTGATCCACTTATTCACACACACACGCACGCACGCACGCACGCACGCACACACACACACACACACACACACACACAGCCAAATGTTCCATATGTTCTTTCTTCAATATTGTTGCATATTCATAGGTTTTCAGTCTGTGGTAGCTGGTGTTTTGTGAGCCACACTTTTTGTGGTTTTGGCTCTTCATCTATCCAGACAGTTTGGCTTTTATGAACAGCAAATCAAAAACTAGCAGTTAGCATGATTTTTGATTAAGTGCTAATAAGGCCCTGTGTCTGCTTCCTTCATTTATTATTAGAAGTACTAGCATTTTTGGGTTGAATTTTTTTCATTTGAACAAGTAATGTGAATGAAATGACACCGGGAAGCACAATCAGAGTTTCCACTTTGAAGTTCCTTTGGGGTCATGGAGGTAAATATTAAACAGTGTCTGTCTACGGTAGTCAGATTAACAGAAATTCTGACATTCAAACAAGTTGGTTGAAAAAATCTATTTGTTTTGTCTACACTCCCTGTTCACCTGTTAGGATTTGTTGGATGAAATGATAAATGGACAATGAGTGTTAAAAATCATTAAATGATCATTATGAATCATGAATAAAGTAATTTTTGCTTAATTGAGATATTTACTATTAATAAAATAAAGTGATTTTGCTAAGTTTGTATGGTCAGGAAGAAAGAAAAGTAGTTGGTACATGAGAATTTCCCAGGAATCACGGTTTTGTCTTGCAGCAAACATTCAATTTGTGAGCCCATTTTCTGAATACATCTCACTGCCACATTGTAGTAAATGTAAGTTCAATCAGGCATGTTTATTTGTTCTCAGCTCAACAGAATGTGTTTAACTTGGAAGTCCTGACATGTTGCAGTAGCATTAAAGATAATAAAGAGAATGGTTATTCTAGTTCTTCAGTTTCACTTGTGACTTTAACTGCTTGTTCTATTTTCTAGCCCTAGTTGTGTTACAGCTGTGTTCTTGTTTCATTTCATTCTGTTTTCTGAGTACACGTTGTAGACCTATAATACCTCTGCCTGCAGCATCTAAAACTGCCACGGATTGTGACTTTGATTAAAGGGTAAACAAAAGAGACTTTACACTTAAGCCTGGTTTATGCACGCTTTCCTACCAGGATTATAAAGCCTTTGGAAAGTAAAAGAAGCACTTCATACAGTGTCTGCTTCCTGCTGTTGCAGTCTGCTGGTTTACAATGGTTCAAAATCATTTGTAGTGTTGAACTGTAATCTTATCTACAATAGATAGTGACACTAGCCTGAATTCATTTTTCAATCTGGCTAATATTTTGCTTTTGCCATTTTCAAAAGCACTGACTGAAGTCATTTTTTAAAATTCCTTTATTGTTACACATTCCAAGTGACGTGCACCAATCCCAGCTGAAAGCAACTTTTTACTTGTATAAAAAGCCTGAAAAATTTGTCAAGATATCATGAAATTAAATTAAAACAAAGTAAATTGGGTAAATTTATATTGGCTACATTTGGTAATATATAAATAATATAACATTTGATAGTGGCTTCTTTTTATTAGGGAGTTTGAATCAGAAGGACCAAACATCCATAAAAGGAAAATAAATCTAACAGGTCAAACACCAATACTTAAATTCCAAATTCAATTCTAAATTATGTAGTATTTTTGTATTCACTTTTGCTTATAAATATATATTTATTTCATTTAAAGTAAACTTAAAAGTCATATTTTACCCACACCCTAGTATTTAGGACTAGGAAGCGAGACTGCACTCATGTCCCTCATGGCCACATGATGAGTAGTTAGATACCTCTGTTTTAGAGTGAACATGTTTCAAAATCTGGTAAATTCTCAGCCATGTAAATGTATGCATTTAGTTCAGTTTACTTCTTACTGTGCATTCATATAAAATATTACTATTTTATGTCAGTGATGGACTAGATCCCTGTCTAGAGTTGGTTTCCACCTTGCACCCCATGCTGATGGTTAGGCCCCTGCTCCCTGCAAGCTTTTATTGTATTAACTGATCTGCTAGCTATGCAGCATATTAGCTTTTTGATTCTACAATAAAAGTGTTTGTAATATTTCTAACATAAGGTCCACACAAAAAAGTTTAAAAGAATCTAAACCAAAACACTGGGTGATTTGTCAAAAGTAAAGCAGAATTCCCAAACTAAATTTTATTTTAAAAATGTATTTAATATATATTCAGTTTCTTTAGTCATTACCTAAAACTACCTGAAACTTCATACACTGAATGACTACAATCGGATTTTGAGAATCTTATAAAATGGGTTTTAAAATTGTATTCAGATTTACTTCGAGGGACTAGTGGAAACTAAATCTTAATACAATCCTTAGTATTATGATTAATCACTATGTTTTGATGATGTAGTAAAACATTTAGGAGAGGTAACAGTATAAATGCAGCACGTTGGCTCGGTAGGTAGCATCTCTGCCTCAGAACAAGAAGGTCCCGGGTTAAATCACAAGGTAGAGCGGCCTGGGTCCTTTTTGTGTAGAGTCTGCATGTTTTCCCTGTGTCTGCGTGGGTTTACTCCGAGTACTCTGGTTTCCTCCCACAGACATGCAAAGGTCACTTCAAATTGGCATTGATTCAAGTGTGTAATGGCCTGCTCGCCTTGTGCCCACTGTAGTGGTGTGACCAGTTACGTCTACAAGGCGTCTGACAGACTGGTCGGTCAAGGTAATCAAGGTGAACATATATGAACATACTGTGCTTTTACTAAACATGTGAACCTCAGATACACACACAGAAAAAACTTTGGGAAATTTGCCCTTATAGATCTAGATAATACCATAATACTGCCCAAGCTTTATGGATAAAGCTTATTTCTTATTGTACATTATCAAAGGTGTAGCTACAGGACCAGTGAGGCACTAATGCAATTACGGAAGCCCCTGAATGTTGATTCCCCCTGAGTGTACCGTTTCCGAATGTGGGAACCCCTCTTAAAACCCAATATGTGTACAATGTACAGCAACATCAAAGTAACTTCATGCTATTAATTACACTTTATTTCAACATAGTATCAGTTACAGAAATGTAAAGTCTCTCCGCAGCTGCCATTTAAATAATCTTTAACTCTGGGTTTAAACAGAACTGGATGCTTGCTTACCAGATCTGAATCTTTCATCCCGCGAATTAGCCGCTCTGGATTTGTTTTGCTTGGACGACAGAGGTGGAGCCTGAGAGGACACTGGGATTCGGTGATCAGCCTGCAGGGAAGGATCCACTCCTGCAAGAAACATGGGAGGAAAAGAATGAATTATTAAAAACCAGGCTATAAAAGTTTGTACACAGAACATGCATCCTCACCTGCTGAGTTGAAACCTAAAATGCATTGCATTTTACCAATCAGTTCATACTTATAATATCCCTGTCTTCTTTGTTTAGATGGGTTCTTTTGATCTACTTTTGGATTCCTGTGGTAATCTGATGATCTTTTATGTCATATTTGATCAGATCATACGTATTTAGAAATATGGAATGAAAAGGCTCACAAACCTTCAAGCACCACTGTACATTGGAACGTCATAGACTGAAATTTTTAGCAAATGACTAAAGACTGAACAGTGGGAAGTCGAGAGGGGGCTGAGGGACAAGTATAATTCACAGTAAATCAGATGAAACCAATGGTGTAATGGGAATAAGCTGTGTCTCAGCACTGTTATATGAGTGCAGTAGAAATTACTTCAATCCTTTGCCAGAAAACCATGATGATTTGTAATCAATCTGCCCAACTGGACACGTGGAAAATGGCACCACAGTGTTTAAGCTAAACCTCATGCTGAAATTGAACAGATAAATCCCACTATAAATAAATTCAAAAACATAATTCCAGTACATGTTAATCCTGTCATACTGCCAGCACAGATAAATGACAGGACAAATAAATCCCAATACACATAATCCAAGATAGAAATTCCAGAAAAGATAAACCCCAGCATAAATTCATTCCAACATATATAACCCCAGCACAGATAAAACCCAGCGTGCATCAAAGCAAGTAGAGATCAATTCCAGAACAGAGAAATCCCAGAATAAATCCAAGTATAAATAAATCCCAGCGTAGACAAATTCTAACATAAATAAATTCCAGAAATGATGCATCTCAGCATCGATCAATCCTGACCCAGATAATTTCCAACATAGACAAGACCCAAAACTGATCAATCACAATAGGCTCCCATATTTTATTTCTGGCATACACAACATGTTGAATGCATAGTGTTAGCATGGCTCTCAAACTGAGCATCAATGACAAATAAATACAGATGGATCTGATCCTGTCTAGCTATCAGTTTACTCATCGGATGTCAGATGTACAGAGCCGATCCAATTACCAATCCATATTCCATTCCACATCTTACCATAAGCATAAAGTAAATACAGTCTGCAACTGAGTGAACAAATAGTATTGGGTGCAAGTAAAATGGCATTTCTTGGCAAATTTCTTAACCCTTCAAGAAACCAGACATTTGATTCAACTTTTACGTTCTTTCAAATTCATTTTATTCTTTAACAAACACTGCCACAATTAGTGCAAAAAATATGTCCATATTAAATACTCTATCGGCCACAACTGGTGTGTCCTCTGATCACATGGTTTTGTTTTGGCACACTCTGCTATAGCATTAGAAAACGATAATGAAAAAAAGATAATGACTAAAAACTGTAATATGTACAAATAAATAAAGAAATATACAAAAATAGAATAAACACAGCGGACATTTTCTCTGAACAATGCTATTGTGACTCTGTCTCACTGTGTACTAAACTGTAAATCGAGTTTAAGCTTAAATAAGTTGCACAGCACGGCTCATACAAGTTTGAGCAAGTGTGAGTACTGAGCAAGTGATGAAAACCGAAACAAATTATTGTAATCAACCCAAATTCTACAAGTTCAAGGTTGTCGAGAACCGAGGTACCACTGTAAATGCATTTTTCACTGTGCATGTTTGCACACAAAACATTTCAAACCACAAAAAAAACTGTATTATGTTAATTAGTGTAAATACCCGATACCATTTAAACAAACAAACAATAAAAATGCTTACTTTCCTTCCACGCCCGCCGCTGTTGCATAACAGATAAACAAAATGACACTTACGTAACACAAGGGCACATTCACTTTTCTTTGTAGCCTCTTTTCATAAATGCAACAAACAAATATTCACCAAAACGTGTCCCTAATTATGCTGTTCTATGTTCTACTTGTTAGAAAAATCCTACCAAGAACTTCAAATCCAGATTTACTACCAAAGTCTATAGTCAGACTTTCGGGAAATGACTGTACTGGAAACTGTAAAGTCTTTGCCCAAACATGCACTGATTTTAGAACAAAATTCTAGGCTAAACATAGCATCCACTTTCAAATGCACACAATGAGTGGCAAGCCCACCACATAAAGGTTACATCACCCGTCTCAGAAGCAGCCGAGACTGTGGTTAGCCTTCAGAAGCAACGTGATGATAAGTGGTGCTATGGGTCAGTGAAACATCTTAACCATCCTTTAGCTGAAACCACAAATAACAGGGCACTCTGGGTCAAGGGAGTTCTTCAGACCTCTAAATTATGAAAGGAGTCTCTATCCACTTCACCTTTAACGAGAGGACAAACTACCATGTGTCACTGTGTAGCATGGCTGTGTCATTCATTCAATGCATTGTAATCTTGCTACATAAATAACAATTTGGGAAGAGCTGCAAACAGGTAGTTAAAATTACCTATAACTTCTACCTGTTCAAAACAATTTGCTTCATGGTTAAGTTCTGCTCTCACAACTTGCAGGAAATCTCTGAAATGCACCTGGATCACTTCAGTCAATTCAATTTGATACGTTAGACGTAATGCCACGTTACAAATTCTAGATTTTTAAGGATCCCAATCTATTCTATCACAACAGTAACACTAAAGATACTAATCAGCACAAAATGAACAAACAAATGACTACGTTAAAAATAAAGATCATTTTGATATTTAAACCACAGCAATTTTTTTTACCATTTTTGAAACTTGAAATCCATAAAAACAGAAACATTAAGGAGAATTGGAATCAGAATCTGTATCTATAAAATGCAAACATAGATCTGCAGGGTTCTGGTTCTTCTAATGCAGCATTGTTCCTTTCTCTACACATAATGCTTTCCATGTAAACAAAAAAAGTTCTACTGTGGTCTGATATGCACGATTATTTGACATCTATCTATGCCCATCTAAATCTCGCACACTATGCGAAGACTGTACTGCTCTGACCTGCCAAAATGATAACAAATCTATTATTATCACACTATGTAGTGAGTGGAGAAAAAACGCTAGAAGCTAATATCAACGCGACTTTACTGATCGCTATGGCAGAAGTACAAAGGGTTGGGCAGATAAAATAAAAAACAGATAAATATTCAAACAACCTGAGCAGACAGAACCGGACAGAAGATCCAATGGGTGAGATCAACGCAAGCAATTGGTGATCCAGAGCAAAAAGTGAAACCAGAGATCAACCAGAGAGGAGTAACAAATGCTCAGACAATCGCGACATCATTGATGGCAACAGATACTTTGCAATGAATGATAGTGTGTGGAGTTTAAATGTCAGAGATAATCAGCTGTGATTGTATCAGTATCAGTTTATGTAGTTAGTAGACTGGCAAGAGCGAATTAAAGCAAAGACTTGGTTGAGGTGTGTGTGGATTCTAGAAGTTCAGCAGTTGCAGTCCTTAACGTTTCACAGCAGATATCACTTGCTTGGGTTAATGCAAAAATATTTCCATTCCTAGTCTGGAAAACTTGGTATCAGTCTAATCAAAGCTATAAATATCCTTCTGTGTAACAGGAAAGAGCTAAAAGAGGAAAAGCCTTCCAGTCACAAAGCCTTATCTAGCATACATGCAAACTTTTTCTCTTAGCTGTCAATCTTGTGTAACCTTTTCCCCTTAGACAGCCAAACACTAGCCCCAAGGGGCCATACAAACCTTTTCAACCTGTTTCCTGGCAACCACCCTTTTCTGAACTCTGATCCCAGAGACACTACCGGGACAGTCCATCTATGTGAGTGTTACACTAATAATCAAATTACGATTGAATTTGTGCAGTTATTGGACAAGTTGGGTTCACTTAAACAACTTATGCCATCACATTTATTTATGAAATAGGAGTGAAAAAAACTGATCAAGCCAAATGGATTTTAGTCCAGTAACCGGGTTATTTAAGCATATATAACCTGTATTTAAAATATTTCTCTTTTCTCAAACAAACTAAGACAGCTCCTGACAACCCAGGATAAAAAACATCCCGTTTTATGTTTGCATTCCATGCACTCCACTTCAATTATTTAAAAAATATACTATTTCCATAGTTGCTGAACTCCAGGGTCAGATTTTGCAACACCTGCACATATGTTTCTATCTTCTGTAATTATTGGTTGTGCCTCCAGAAACTTGCATCAATCTGACACAGAGGAAATCGTATCCGATAAACACTTCCAATTTACCACCCTGTGTTACGCGGGGGTGTCCCGGGGATCTTGCACGACCATTCCTGGTCGCGCCAAATCCCCAGGATCCACACAGGGTTTAAATGCGAAGCCCATAATGCGAAACCCACAGACAGACCACAACGTAAAGTAACGAAAGGACATTTATTAACATAAAGGGGAGTTAGGCATAATACAAACAAAAGAGTCCCATCCGAGAGTCCTGAGGTGGCCAAGGTGCCGAGAGTCCTGAGGTGTGGGATGGGAGCCGAGGAACTGGAAGACAGGCGGAGAGCCGGGGGTCCGTTGAACGGCCTGAGCCACGATTCCAACCCGCAAGCCGGGGGTTCACAAGATGGTGAAGATAATAAAATAAACAAGAACAAAAGAGTGTCTGAACCAAAAGAAAGATAAAAGACAAAAAGCGATGAAAAAAGGAACGGCTTTCAAAATCCGAATACAATTCAATTCAGGGACTGCCTCTAACGGTCGAGGATCCAGGGGCGCTCTCTAGCGGTCGAGGAACCGAAGGCAACCCCTCCAGCCGTGGATCCTGACGCGGGCTTTTACAGCTGTGGATCCAGGGTCAGCCCCTACCATTCGCGATTCTCGGGCGCCATCAGGAATCCAAAAGAGGCCAAATGAAAACAAAACACAAAATCAAAGCGCGCACAATAAGGGAACACTAATAACAAGACACGACATGTAAACAAGCATACAAACGCAGTGAGCCAGCGAACACAAACGTGCTTAAATTATCAAAAGTTAATTAATGAAAATGAAAACAGTTAACAAAAGAAACTAACCAATCGATCGCCGCAAAAAATTTAAACAAACGCCATGTGAAGCATAAGGAAAAAACGGAAACAGAACACTAAGGGAGCGGGGTAAAATAATCAACCGCGGCGATAAACGAAAACGGGCTCACAGCCCAAGCCCTAACACCCTGTTATCGATTTTAGTTTTTGTTTTGAATAAAGGTACTAATGATCTGTTGCTAGCAACAGGGTCTTCCTTTCTTGGGCACTTGGTTCTACTGTAGTTTTAAGGGGGCAGGCAGGGCTTGGATGCAGGTGACAAGTCTGGAAAGAGTATGAATGGCTCTCTTTTGCAAATTTAACTGGGTTTTCCTAGGGTAAGTCCAATGTAGAATAAAATGTAATAACTATTCTGTTGGCAAAACAGTCTTGGATATGCATAAAAAGTGACCGGTATGTTTTTAGAAAATAAGCACACGATGAACTCAAAATGTCCCCTTGACCTGTAATATCTCTTGTATGATACTCAATGAAATTCATAGTGGCTAGTGATCCTCCTTGAGTACAACTGCGTTAAGGCTCTGAAACAACAGTAATTCACCCAGTTCCTTTTATGTACTGTGTTTAATGGATTTCCCTTTGCAGTGCATCCGGAGGTCAAATGTTACAGAGGGGTAGTTGCCAGGAAACAACATTCAGCGGTGCCATAGAGGCAAATGTTTTGCCCCACTTTCTAAGGCTACACACATTGAATGTCTACATTAAGATCTAAGGAAACATAATTCACCATAAATCTAAAAGTTTTTATTGTTTTTAGTTGGAGCTCTCTATAGAATGTCAGAGGAAGGTGCTTCATTAACCTATGCCTGGTAGGGTCAATGTGTTTCACCAATACAACATAGCTGTTCATCAAGCACCACCAATTTTGACTATAAAATCCATCATTCCCAATTATACATAAATATTACCATAAACCATCACATATTTAACCAATAAATTATCCAACCCCTTATCCCTTAGACCAGACTTTTTTGATTGCTTGTTTCGCGGATCCGCCGACGATCATATTTGAAGAACACAAAAAAAATACAAAAATTTTTTTTTTGGTATTTCTCGGATCTGCCGCAGCACCAGAAATTACAGAAAAAAATAAAATTTAATTTTTTATTTTTTATCTTTTTCCGCCAACCGTTTTCTTCTGTTCATTTTCTTTTTTTCCAGATTCACCTTAATTTAATTGTAGGTTAAATACATTTTATTTTAAACTAAAAAATAATTTTTATTTCTTTCTCCTTCCTTGTATTGATTTCACATAGTCCTCGAGAAATTGAAAAGTGCTGAAAAATAAAGAT
>JAVSBV010137118.1:0-16722 GCA_033117975.1 Parotocinclus spilosoma | reverse complement strand
GCTGTTTGTGAAAGTTTCATTATAGACTGAATTCATTCAAACCCTACGATGTTACCCAAACGTTCTGCAAGTTGTACCGCTAAAATAGTGTATAAATATTTAAATATAGCGTCCCTATTTTGGTTTATCACGGGTCTTGGAATGTAACCCTCGTGATAAACACTGTATGGGAACACTGTATGTATATAAATATATGTAAAATTAATATGTAAAACCATTCACTTAACTGGTTATATCTCAAAAACAAGGTGATCAAGCTGGGAATAAAATCACTGAGTAACTTCTGTAAATGGGGAAATTACGACAGGTGCCCATGTTTAAACTTTTAAAATTGAATCCCATCCATATCGGGCTATAGTTACGGACACCAGCTTTTAAATGTTCTTAGGTGGTTTATGCTTGTATGAGGAATCATCTGCTAAAGAACTCTAACACAGTTCTTCAGGATATGGTGCTGTACTGAATGCCGTAAATGTAAATCAAATGTAAATGTAGTTTCACTGTAGTGTAGTTTACTGGTGGTTCTGCACTCCGAATACAGGGTGTGACTTCAGTGCAGCGACGGAAAGTCAAACGACCAATAAAGCCTCATCTTTTCACTAAACACTTAAAGACAGGAGGGACATGGCGCCTACTGATTTAAATAACTTTAATTGTGTTTTTAATTGTATAAAAAAATGTAATTGTATTTTGTCTTATTCAGACCATTCTCTGTAAACCCTAGAGATGGCAATGTGTGTGAAAATCAACAATTTCTAAAAAACCAGCCAGTCTATCACTAACAAGTCATCTTTCTTCCCCATCTTTCTTCTATTGCTCAATTTGAGGATCAGCAGGTCATCATGATCGTGTCTGTAGGCCTAAATGTGCTGACCTGCTGCCGTGTGATTGGCTGACTAGAGATTTGCATTAATGAGCAGCTGGACAGGTGTAACTAATACTTAAAGTAAAGTGACCTGTGGGTGTAAATGCCTTAAACCTGTATGGCCAGACTTTTTTAATTGCTTGTTCCTTGGATGTCCCTTTATTTTTCTGCACTGTGGAATCAATACAAGTAAGGAGGAAGAAATAAAAAAATGTATTTAAAAATAAAATTTATTTAATCTACAATTAAATTAAAGTGAATCTGGAAAAAAATGTAATGCACAGAACAATACCGTTGGCTTCACCGGCGGGCGGAAAAAGCTAAAAAAATAATTGTTTAATTTTTTTTTTTGTTTTAATTCAACCATTGGTACTGCGGCAGATCCGCGAAATAACAAAAAAAAAATATTTTTTCTTTTTTTTTTTGTTGTATTCTTCAAATATGATCATCGAAGGATTCGCGAAATAAGCAATAAAAAAAAGTGTTGCCTAAGCAGAGAGTCAGGAACCACAGTAAAGAACTCTGAGCTGTTAACCTATTCAACATGAACTATTAAACAAGAAACTGATACAGCGCCGGTGACACAGACTGTGACTGTGGCTTAAAGATTGTACTATAGCCAAATCCTAAATCTGGTTTACCCTCTTGCGCCCTCCTCAGTGGCTCTGTTGCACCCGCTACCCCTGCCGTGACCCTGAGTACCTCCGCCATGACGTCGCGAGTGTTGATGAGGCAGGAGCTGATGAGGCAGCAGGCGCAGGACCAGGAGAGAAGAGAAGCCCAACAGCAGGCATCCAGCGCCCAGCTCAGGCCCACCGACTCCTCTCCACCAATCTCCGTCTCCGGCACCCTGGCCTCCGCTCGGCCCACGACCACTCAGGTTCCAGTAGAGGTGCTGAAGGTAGGACACCGTTACAGTGCCACCTGCTGTACAGGAGACATTAAGCTGAATGGTTGCCGTTTGCTCGCTGTAACTCCCTCGTGTCTGCTTAGGATTTCACCCACAGTCGAAAGACGTGTGTTAGGTTAATTGGTGTCTCTAAAGGGCCGCTAGTGTATGTGCCCTATGATGGATTGGTGTCCTGTCTACGATTGTTCATGCTTTGCGCCCTGTGCTGCAGATTAGACACTTTTTTTCGTGTGGCCCTGTCCAGGATCAAGTGGATAAGAAACTTAATAAATGAATGAATAAATGAATGAATGAATTAATAGATGGGGTATGGAGTAACACAACGCACAATATTTGAATCAGTATATTTCATTTTAACGTCTAATATTAGACACCAGGGACAGCTAACTAATGCTATTTTCAGCTTACATTTACAGTGGCATCCCTGGCCAGGACACCTTTCTTAATAATTTTTTTTGAAAGTCAATTGCATTTGTTATCTTTAAATTCAACCTTCTGGGGATGGAAATGTCACCCATTTGGTAAATTGGCTCAAAAGCTGTATTTAATTGAAGCTGCTATTAAATAGATTTCACTCTCACGGTCCAAATTGTGATTGAAATTGAACTATAGTAGCCTAGTGGTTAAGGTGCATAAGGTCCAGGGTTCAAATCTCACCTCTGTCATACTTCCACTGCCTAAGCAACACAACTCACAACCCACAATTACTTGGATTGTAGCTCTAGATAAATGTAATGTAAATGAAATGTATTTAAGGTATTAAAATATTGACTGGAAGGTTGAGGGCTTCCTTAGCATTGCCGAGCTGCCACTGTTGAGCCCCTGAACAAGGCCTTTAACCCAGAATGATTTGGATTGTGCCTTAACGGGGACTCTGTTTGTTGAATGACACTTAAAAGTATTTATTTAACAATGTGCCTACATTCTGCATGCCTACACCAGTGCAGAGAGCAATCGGTAACAAATCCAAGAATCTAGTTCGTCTTAGGACTTTAGACCCGCAGCACTGTGCTTTTTTTCTATTTTTAGCTCACGAGTGAACTCAGATAACCTTCATTCATCCCGTCTTCCTCTCTTACCATTCCTCAGGTCCAGACTAACCTGGAGAACCCGACTAAGTACCACATCCAGCAGGCTCAGAGGCAGCAGGTCAAACAGTACCTCTCCCACACCCTGGGTAACAAAGTGACCAGTCAGACCACGTCGCCGTCATCCGCTTCGAAGTTGGCCCCGGCTGCCAGCAGCACCCCGAGCAGCCCCCTGGCTGTGCTTAGTCTCAACTCCAACAAAGAGGAGGTAATTCCTGAACGCTGGCGAGCTTAAGCTTAGTGCTCTGAAACAAATCTCATTAACTGATGTCTGACTCTGGGGTTTCTGTTTAGCGTGCTTTTGTTTGTGGTATGTAGTTCTGATCAGAGAACCATGGAGAAGCACAAACCTTCCGAGCTTCACACTGTTTGTGGTTACACACCCAGCTGAGCAGGTGCTTCAGGCATCTCAGGGTAAAAGATGCTTGTACGGTTTGATTGCCGAGAAATGCTCGGCAGTAATCAGTTTATACTAAACACTCTAAACCCTTGGAATGACCTGGATTTCTGCATTATTTACACTTACACTGTGGTCTGAACCCAGTCATAAGAAACCGAGGATCTGAGCAAAATAATACCACATAAATGTTAGATTTGTTGTTCAATCAATTATTTGCTAATGACTCATTATTCAGTTTAAACGGGTGAGAGAGAATGGGATCAAACTGGATTTTCGGGGTTCCTGAACCCTCATAGACCAGACTCGAGACATGGGACTTTTCTGTGTCACGTTGAGAACCGGTCCCTTTTGGTCCTTCATCCTGGACCAAGCGAGTTTTACATATGAATATTGCTGTTTTTTGGGGTCAGGTACATCTGCTATCTAAAAGGCCAATAGGGGCAAGGTTAGACTGAAAGACAGTGGTGCCCTAGACGGTCTGGCTGGGGAGAGATCAGGAAAACCAGGGAGACCTGAAAGACTAAGAGGGGTCTGATCAAGAATAGGGGCCAGGAAAGCCCAAAAAAGGCAGGTACCCCATAGACCAGGACGGAGTGGCACAGAAAAGACAGTCTACCACGCAGGAGACTGAGGCTAACGGACCTAAAAGGCCAGAAGTGGCCATGGCACAATAGGGGCCAGGATGGACCTAATGTACAAGATCTCTGCACTCGAAGACCCCAGGCTGGGGTGCCCCCATCACTGTATTGCTAGTGAAGGAACAGCAGTTTGATCTGTTATTGAATACAGTGTACATGCTTGCAGAAATGTAGGCTAAAGCGAAGGGTTTCTGAACTTTCCATGAAACAGTGCGAAAGAAAATCAGATGGTCTGATCAGAGGCTTGTTTGAGGTGCCCTTATTGCCCTGTGTGCCCGCTCTAGTCATGCCAGTTTGCAGATTAGAAAGGCTTAGGGATTTGTTTTATATGATCTGGTGGGGAGTTTAATTCTCTGACATGCTGCTATAACATTTTGAAACCAGTACCTAATTTCTGAAACAATTAATAAGAAGTCCGAAGCAGGTCCTGGCTGGATGGAGTCTCTTTCAGCACTGTATACCTAAACGCTTCCCAAATAGTGGACCAAAAGCTGCGATTCTGTGCTGACTTGGATTTATTTGAACGATTATCAATCCTCTGCACGTTACAGCGATTGTTAAATAATCTGTAATTGACTCTGTTCGTAATTAACGTGTTGTGTTTCTGATAATGAGCGGGACAGTCGTTTGTTTCAGCTCTGTGCCTAGTTCCTATAGGAGTGTGCTCAGTTCCCTGTGCAAACACAATAGCATGCTTTGTCGACGCTGTGTGAAGTCTCTTATGCCCCCGCGCCACGTTTTGCTGGTAAATATCACACCGGCAGCTCAGTGCGCTCCTGCACGCTTGGCACGCTTTGTGGGTTTGGCTCGCCAGCAGGTGCGACTCCTTCTTGGCCGTCCCTGATAAAGGCCTGCACGAGCTGGGTTCCTGCGGTAGACGAGGCTCTGCACCATGAAGTACACGCCGTCTGAGGTTGGCCTCCTTGTTTGCCTTGTAAGAGCGACACTAGCAGTGTGTGTTGAACGGTTAGTCGGGTGTCTCATGGCAGTGCGGCTGGTGTGTCACCACGAAACTTCTGCACTGTCTGCTTTTTTAGAGCCATCTTCCTTATGACTCAGCGCCCACTCCGACTGGTCATTCACACTTTAGGAGTTAGCCGAAGCTGCAAGTTTGGCCCTTATTGCTCTCGTCCAGTATGCGTCCGCTCATGTTTTTCGTATCGTCACGCAGATGGAGGGTGTCATTGATGATATCATCAGCCTGGAGTCCAGCCTCAACGATGAGTTCATGACGCTGATCGACACCGGCCTGCAGCTGCCCAATACGGTACGTTATTCATATTTTTAGAATTAGTAGTGTTATTGATAATGTTTTACATCTGTTACTTAATCCGTGCTAGGGGAATTCTAAATATTCTGAGTGTGTGATTGGAGTATTACTGTGTGTGTGAAGGTTTGAGGGATTGCTTTGCTCTGCTGCTTGATAAGAGAAACCTGCAAAATGCCGACTCAAGCCACTTTCGCACTCAGTTGGGGGCAGCACAGTGGCTCAATTGGAGAGACCTGGGTCCTTTCTGTGTGGAGTCTGCATGTCCTCCCCGTGTCTGTCTGGGTTTACTCCGGGTACTCCGGTTTTCTCCCACAGTCCAAAGACATGCGTGTTAGGTCTTGATTCCTTATTTTACATTATGTAGTGATCGTTAAAGTTCGTCTCTTATCGTTCAGAGCTGCTTTAGAAACGGTTCCAAGACTTGGGTAAATACGTGGTTCAAAAATACGTCTGTATTAAAGAGACGACTTCAGGCAGAAGAGTCATGTAATCATGGACCTGAGCGCATAGTTTTGTTTTGATCTGCCCCGCCAGATCATTAGCGGATGATCAGAAGCACTCAAAAGTTTGGCTTCACTTTGTGAGAAAACAAAAAGGCTAAATGCAATATGTGTGGAAAGTTGTTCTGCGACAAATAAAACTGAATCTCCAATATATGAAAACAGCCGAAGCACCAGCATGATACAAAGCTTCATCAGTGTACCGGGTTCGACCGACTGCTCTCTCCTGGCTCAAATGCTCCTTTAACCGGGAAAGTCTAAAACACTGACAGGAACAAAGATTACCATACCGTGGTTTAACATACTAAAACGATGAACTAGACAAAAACTTCTGTCATTTACTACTGGCCATAAGAAATGATAAACCTGTGATCCAAAAGGAAATGAATCGTTTTCTTGTGAAGCTATTTTCTTCTCAAAGCTTAACATGGTTTAATGTACTAAACAATCAAACTAATTTGCGTAAAAAGAACAAACGTCTCTCAGTTCCTACAGGGGATAAGTCATCTCTGCTGCTGAAATCATGAACCTGTGAGCCAAAGGAAAAGACATTTTTTTCCCCCACACATTTTTTAGACTATCCTGCCTTTAGCCAGTTTAAATCTGTTATCTAAATCTAAAATGTTTGCACCTTTTTTCACAAACTTGGAATCGATAAACGGAATTTGAATCAGAACAAATTAAATGCAAACAATACCCAACCCCAGTTATTGGTACGTTTAAATATCTCTCAAAAGTATTGCACACATTATTTAATCTAATATGTAAACTCTTTTTTTTTGTACTGTCATATTAAATATGTTGATTATAAACATTACATGTAGTTCGTCGTGGCTGCCAAATGCAGCAGAACCGCTTATAGCAGCAGGAGGCAAAAGAGAAGTATCAATCTGGAAGTGAAACAAAAGGCTACTAAACGAAAGAGAGGTGTAATGTCAGGAAATGCTTTTGTTCACACTGTGTGTACAGACTGCACAAAGTACACTGCTCACCAAAATTTGAGGATATTACAAAATAAATATGAAGAGAATCCCATAAGAACTGCTGGATAATCTGATCCTGTCCATGCCCCATCACTGTCAGTGTGTTTTATCACTCTCGGGTGATCATACACCCTACTGAACAGTCAATATGGGGGTACTCTCATCCAGTTTAACATGCTTCTCTTCACCCCATAAATATATCACTTACAAATCAATCACCACTGTGACTGTGGTACCCTAGTGGTTAAGGCACTGAACTCTGGACATTAAGGTCCTGGGTTCAAATTCCACCTCTGCCAAGCTACCACAGTTGGGTCCTTAAGCAAGGCCCTTAACCCACAATTGCTTGAATTAAAAGAATATATCAGTTGTAAATCGCTCTGGATAAGGGCGTCTGCTAAATTCTGTAAATGTAAATCACCATAACTGAATTTTCATCTCATTTATGTAATCAAACAACTTTCTTTGACTTTTTTTATTTGCTTTTCTGATCATCTTGTCTAATGAAATAAAATAAAATGTTTCTTTAATTGCTTCGTTTTCATATTTGAGATATCTTCTCATTTTTGTGAACACTGTATATACACTATATAAAGTTTGTGAGCACCCAAAACATTTCTTGCAAATTATGGGTATTAGAGTAGAGTTTACCCCTCTCCTTTGCTGCTATCCAGAGGGCTTTCCAATAGATTTTGGAACGTGACTGTGAGATTTACATTTATGCCATTTAGCAGACGCCCTTATCCAGAGCGACTCACAGTTAATACAGTCTTACAATCCAAGCAATTTTAGGTTAAAGGCCTTGCTCAGGGACCCAACTGTGGCAGAGGTGGGATTTGATCCCTACACCTCCTGGTCCATAGTCCAGTACCCTAACCACTAGACCACCACAGTCCTGAGATCAGCTCATCTGGGACATTAGCAACCAAGGACTGTAGATAATGACTTCTGTACTATAACAACTAATGTGTCTGGCAACGTGATACGTGCTGCATCGTGGACTTTTCTCAAAGGCTGTTAAAACCATTGTTGAGGTTACTTGGTCGGTAGCAGTTCTTCAGACGATTGCTACATGGCTTGTTGTCCACAGTCCCGGAATTTGGTTATGAGAGATGTAACAGTGCTCTGTAAAATTGGTGATCTTTCTGCCTGTCGGTTGTTGAAGTCTGAAAGCTAGCTCCTTGCACCCATTACTTGCTGGGGTATTCATATATGTCATTCTCCTGCTTGTTGAAATAAAGGGTGTCCTGTGACTTTTGACTTTATGTGGGTTGGTTAATGACATTAATAACCTTTTTGGACCTATGACATACATATCTGTATTAGAACAGTCTTGTTAAGTTTACCTGGAAGGGTGAATAGTTAAAACCGAGTAGGTTTCTTTAAATGGGCAGCAGTTAATAAAGCCATCTAAGCTCTCTGATTGATTAGGATTTCAGGGAGTCGCAAAACAGCCTTACAGGTCTGTTTAAGCATAAGAATTATTATTCAATCGGCAGCAATTTTCTTGGCCAGTTGACTGGATAAGGTGTGTGTGTGCGCGTGTGCGCGTTTGTCTGTGTGTCTGGGTGTGTGTTGGGAGAGGGTGTGTGTCTGGGTGTGTGTTGGGAGATAGTGTATTTAATTTTATGCACCTCTATATGCTCTCAGTTTTCATTATTGTAAAAATCGTATCTTTTTTGTAATGATTATACCTCAAAGGCTTACCTTTAATAATTGTGGTTTGCTACTGACCTTTTGAGGTTGGTGATTTTACGCTCCTATTGTGTACAGCAAAAAATGTACCTATTTTGTATTTTCCTCTATCATAGCCATGGTTCCTCTCATCTGTTGTGATAAGGCTTTATCAGATTTCAGATGGAGAACCAGAGAACTGGTTTCACTGATTTTAACAGAGTTTGTTCAAATGTTTGATATCTTTGGCATTTCCAGTCTATCACAAGGATCTTAGATCTTATGTTAATCACTGGGTAGAGGGTTTCCAGGTTCTCGCAGTAGATGTGTTTGATGTAGAAGAAATGTTCAAAGGTTCTGGAGTGAAGACCTGAGCCAGTTTAACATAGGCAAACCGCTATGGCCAGATCTCCCAGCCGGAGCATCTCCTGAACAACAAGGTTTGTAGTGTACACTCGGTCAGCAGTGTTAAAAACCTACCGATGGTGGTCCTAGGTGGGATAAACCACCACGGGCGGGTATGGAAACACCAACGGGCTATGGGTGTTCCAGCGTAGAGTCTCCTGTCCTGGACGGAATAGCTACAGAGGTTCATGTTAGGAAATGTTTAATTTAAAGGAATGTGTTTCACTTAAAGAAATGTGTCACAACACAGTGCAGCGCCCCCTGTTGAGTATGGGGCAGCCTAGTCGCTGATTGGTTAGAGTGCTCGCTGCGCTAACCTCTATTCACCATTGTAAGGGTCTCCAATGGGCATGCGAGAACTGAAACTGAACTAGACCATGGGACAATGGAAGAATGTTGCCTGGTCCCATGAGTTTGGTTTTCTTTTCTCCTCATGTGGACAGGTGGGTTGGTGGGCGTCAGGGATGGCACCACGATTCAGAATGAGTGTGATGTTCTGGATAATATCCTGCTGGGAAACGCTGGGTCTGGGTGTTCATGTGGATGTTAATTTGATGTCTTACTCTGTTCTAAACATTGTCACGGACCAGGTGGTTTTAATATCTTGCCTGACTCCTTCACAAGTCTGAACAGATTATGCTCCTGAACATCGCTCCACCTGACAGTAATTCACAGTGGCGCAAACACAGACTCGGATCGACGTGAACTTGGCAGGTATTGCAATCTTTCCAGACTGAGGTCGTGTTGCATTAGGTTTGAGCAATCAAACTATTTAATTGTCTCTCCCTGAGATTACCGTTTACTAAATCATGGTACTGAACATACCAGCAAGTTCACCGCTTGGTTTGACCTGTTCAGAGGCAAAATTCCTGCTATTTTTTTCTGTATTATTATTTTCAATCATTATATCCCCCTGAGCCAAACTGCATATTCAAGGGGTCCAAGTAAAATGACCAGCCGCATGTGCCTCTTGATTGGGACTGCCCCATGCTAAGCAGGGGGCGCTGCAACGTGTATTGGGACACATTTCTCTAGTAACTGGCATAAAGGAATTGTGCCCCAATATGAGTATCGATTGGGGGTGACAAATAACCTGTCAGGCAGTTTTTCCTTTCCGTTGTTGCCGCCGACCACTTGTATAGTCTTTGTTGTGAAGTTGCTTTGCCGCCTTGTCTGTGTAGCTCCACATACACATTAGTATATTTGGTGTCTGATTATATTATTCTCCATTAGAATCAGATAGAGAATATAATCAGTCTTTGTTATTTTATCTAATCTCTACAGGTATGAGCCGTTTATTGTTTATCCTAATAAGTCCAAAGTCTTCAAAATCCATCCATCCGTCTATTACCTTCTGCATAGTCCACACAGGGTCGTGGGCCAGGCGGTGCCCACCCAGCATCTCTGAGCGCAAAGGCAGTAACAACCCTAGATGGGGTGCCCATCTATCGTAGGACACACACAGTCTCACAGTAAGGGCCACTTTAGAGACACCAATTAACCTAACACGCATGTCTTTGGACTGTGGGAGGAAACCGGAGTACCCAGAGTAACCCACGCAGACACGAGAAGGACATGCAGACTCCACAAAGAAAGGACCCACGCCGCTCCACCCTGGGATTGAACCCAGGACCTTTTTGCCTTTTTGCTACCCACCGAGGCACCCATGGAAGAACACATTTAAAGAAAACAGAATAAAAAACAACATAATAATAATGTTGTTAACGCCCCATTTAACCCCATGTGTCGCCTTTTTAGAACAACCCTAGTAAATAGTACATTTTCGTGCCCTGATAGGCATGGTATGTGGAGGGGAGGTGATGTTATTGCCCTCTATATGTGGGCAATATGACAATATATTATCATATCGTAATACATTTTGTGATTGTGCTAGACAATATGCTATTCTGAGTATACTGAGGATGCATGTTTTATTATAATGTAGTTAGTCCGGTTCAGTTGGATGACGTGCAGCATATGATGAATAAAAATGACTTGACTAAGTAAGATAATATTTTAACAGTCAAAAAATTAGTTACTACTGACGCATTTTTTCTGTCATTTAATGTATTGTTAGAAATATTGTACATCATGAAAATGTCTTAAAATAGTGTGATATTTTTTATTCATTTGTCCAACCCTATTGCCCTCTAATGTAGTCTGAGTAACGGTATGAGGACTAGAACTGATGATGCAAGCACAGCTGGAGTGACACCAGTTAAAAAAAAAAGAGTCATCTTGTCAAAAGAACCACACTCTGGGGGTCAAACGTGCTCAGGCACTGTACAGATTGCCTAGTTTGAGTGCATCCTTAGACATTTACTTAGTACATCCTTGTAAATAGAACAGATTTTGATCTCCTATTATAATTCTTAAGATCTTTGCAAATAAACCGCATGGACGTTGATTGGACGGATTGAACAGCGCATACCTGTAACTTAAATTTCTGTTCAAATATGTAAGATCATTGTATCAGCGTAAGATGCTGTGCAAGACCCAATTAATTATTGAACTATACAGAACGGTGACATTTACACACCACTGTAAGCCAAGCCTTCAGCACCTAGCAACCACCCACTCATAAAACACAATCCACAATAGTGGAACGAGCTGGCCATGGTTAATTGTGACAATGAAGGTGAAAGGCTGATTGAAAAGCCAGCACAGTCGTATCGGAAATAAAGGTAGTCATTATATTTAAATAAATATGACAGGAGCATACATTAGTGGTTACTGGTTCCTGACACTTTCATTAAGCACAGGAACTGTCAACAGGCACTATATGCACAGATAAGATCCTAATCCTTAACGCTGCTGCGAAACATGAGCAGAATCCTCTAACACACACATTTTATTCTAAAACAAAATCTAACACTGTGGACTGCTGTGTCTTCATGTCACAAAGTAAGTAACCCCCACCTTCCCCACTCAATTGAACAATAAAAGGCAATGGGGGAGGGGAAGAATCACAGTGCTGGTGTGAAAGAGACAGCTTGGGTTTGCACAAACCTTATGGTAATTACTCAAGCCCGCGCTAATCATGGCTTGCTGAGAGGTGATGATCTTCTTCCTCTGCTTCAGCTCTTCCTTTAAGGACTTGACCTCCTGACTCTGCTTCTGCAGCTGCTCCCGAAGCTGCTCCTTTTCCCGGGTCTCGGACTGGACCCGTTCCTCGGCAGCCTGCAAACTGAGGGACAGACAGTCCTGCGAGTGCAGCAAGTACTCCAACGTGAGCTGGGCCAGCCGGAAGAGCTTAAGCAGCGCCGGGTCCACCTGGCTGCGGCAGCGCATGCACCGTTCACCCTCCAAGCTGCAGAAAGTCACCACTGCAATGTGCTCCTGGAGCGTCTGGAAGTCCAGCTCACAAGCCACGCGGTCCACGTCGACCGCATTGATCCGACGCCAGTCCACATTCTCATGATGGGAGCGGAACTTGAACGGTGCAAGGACAGGGGCGCCTCCAGAGGTGTAGGCTCCGGACATGGCCGAGCCGGTAGGTCCGCTCTGGCTTCCAGAGGATGGACGGCTCTCGGGGGAATTCATAAGAGATGAGATACCTGCTATGGAATGACCTGCCAGGGGTTCTGATGCCAATGCGTAGTAGACATTGTTGTAAAATGGCTGCAAGGTATAAGCAGATATGAAGAGATATGTAAGAACATGCACAGTATACATTTACAATCAAACACGTTCTAACGTAGATGCAGCCGATCAAGAAAGCGACAAGGCCCAGAAATAAGATACAAGGGAACTGTTTTAAAAAGAATCCTCAGATCACCTTACGTTGGCTCGATGGTCGTTTCTTACCATTTCCACGACGCTCCAGAAATAGGAAGGACAGCGCGGTTCCTTCCCAGTCAACACCGAATCAGCGCGTGCTGTTCGTCTCCATGGGAACAAGAACGCGTGCCCTGGTTTGATCGTTAGCTAAGGGAAGCTTAAAGAAAGAGGAATACGATTATTAATGGCACGACAAACGGGCTGAATACTGCAAGAGATCATTGTGTCTCAATGGGATCGACCTGGTTAAATGAAGGTGAAATAAAATTTTTAAAAAAAATAAAGATTTTAAACGTTCAAAATCCGAGCACACCTCACGTGAAACTTTGCTTTAAATCTTAACGTATACTGCTCTCACTAAAACGAGGGGCTACTTTACAATACAATATCCCATAATTAAATGATGACAGTATACTAGTCAGTCTAAGCCAAGTATACTTAGCTAATAAGTACAAAAATAGTACACTGGAAGCATACTCAATTATATTTAGGTTAAAATTAGTATACTAATAGTACACTAGAATAAACTTCTTTTTTTGTAAGGGATCCCCTAGTTTGTGTAACACAACATACAATTATACAAACATACAAGCTCTATACATAGACGATTGGGCAGCTTAGAGTAATTAGAAAAACAGATATATTAGACATATTCGTTTTTAAATCTGTCTTGTTTATGTGATAAATCCATGGGTTATGTCGAAACTAGTTCCCAACCTGTAGCATAGCTATAGTAACAAACTTGCCTTGCATCCCTACTGGTTGAACTGGTGGATAAACTCAGCAAATAAATCGTACTACAATTCGTAGTAAAGTCACTTAGTTTCGTGTTTGCTACACTTACAGTCATATGTAAATGGTTTAGTATAACGTATTCATTCAGAAAGTCTGGAGTCTGAGTCTAAAGGGCCTCCATATTTCAAATCTATGAATCCAGCCCTTGAGGCTCCTCAGGTTACCTCGTCTTCCAAACATCAAGTCGGGACAAGTTGCCGAACAAAAGGCAGACACATACATACCAGGAACAATCCGAAAGATAGTAACTAAAACATAGACTTATTAGTGATTCTCTGTTATGTATAACGTATTTAAAGTACATCCACTTTCGTTACATCTCCGAGGAGAAAATCCGCCGACTTTAGCATTTACTAAGCTAACGTTCCCAAAAGTAACGGCGAGGAAAGCTAGCCTCAAACATTTAAAACACGCTTAGTGCTGCAACGAAGTTCTAACACACACACACACACACACACACACATATATACCAAAGGCTGATTAAACCCAGAGCAAATTGATTGTACGCTGATAATACGCCTAGAATATACAGAAAGTAAAACTTACCGATTCCTAAATGACTTTATTTTAAGCGTGTGAATGGAGCAGAATGGATGAGGAGTAGCGTGACGCAGAGGAGGCGCAAATCTGCACATTCCTACCACCAAAGAGAGGCACAGCACTGCACCCATCCAAAAACCACGTCTCTTAATCTACATTAACGTCTGTATGCGTTCATCTAAAATCATTCTCTGAACATAACGCATAACAATAGCAGTTGTCTTAGTAGACTGGTTGCGAAACACGATCCATACACGTTTGTTGAATGATTAAAAGAGCTACATGTGCGTACTGAACACAAACAAGTTCTTTAAGTGCTTTGGTTTTGTCTTTTACTTCTTCATTTGTTGTCGGACTTAAAAAACAAAAAACAAACTTAAAATCGTGATTGATGCGAAGGTTTACATTGTTTTCCTGAGTTGTGCTCAGCATAAATATCGCGTCAAAATATAACGGGATTTATAAATCTGTAGCGCCACCCTGTGTTAAAATGTGTATTACAATATGATATGATACATCAAATGTTTAGCCTCTACCACAGTACCTAGTACTATGACATAGTCCTAATTTAATAATGAAATATATTAAGTGTCAGGGGCAGCACGGTGGCTGGGTTTGTTGTACCGCTGTTCAGTCCCAGGGTGGGTCCTTTTTGTGTGGAGTCTGCATGTCCTCCCTGTGTCTGCGTGGGTTTACTCCGGGTACTCAGGTTTCCCCCCACAGTCCAAAGACATGCATGTTAGGTTAATTGTAAAAATGGTTAGGACTCTAAAGTGGGCTTAGTGTGTGACCGTGTGTGTATGTGTGTGTGCCCTACGATGGATTGGCGCCCTGTCTAGGGTTGTTCCTTGCTTGAGTTGGAGGGACACGATCCCGTGTGGTTTAAGCGGAAGGAAATGAATGAATGAATTAAGTATCAGGAGTACTGTAATGTTCTCCAACATGACAACAACAAACAAAAGTTAGAGAAACAATTTCAGTCATCTATAGATATTTATCACATGCTGAAATACTTTTTTGTTCCAAACTTTATTTAAGCTTGTGTTAAATTCTGAATAGGACACTTTGTCTTGATGTTGTCCTTTAGAATTTGCTGGTGTAAATCAGAATTTTATTGTTCCATGAATAGCCTAGATGCAGCAAAACAATCTCAAACAATGATACTACTGATACTATAACATCGTTATGCTTCTTATTCTCAAAAATTCCTCATACATTTCCAGAAACCTGTTTTGGAGATCAGATCATTCAAAGATCCCTGTTAAATTCCATGTTTATTCAGTTGCCCTAAACAGTATTTGCATGAACACTTAAGCCACTCTTACAAAAGCATGCATTTCACTGCAGTAGCACATTAAAGGAGGAATTATATTACAGAATGACACGTCAGGCATACGTTCAAGCAAAACACTACCCACAATTAGATTACTATTTTTTTTAAATATGTTTAAACAATCACCACTACTGTTATAAGAAAGTAAGTTATGTCCGAAGATATCCATGAAATCATTTCTTCATGGATCTCATTATCTGATTTTTTGTGAAGGCTGAAATCTATAAAAGTGTGTGAGTCACGGAAATACTCAACCCTTTCTACTGTCACAGTTTGCCTGCGGAGATTTTATGTCGGTATGCTAATTAGGGGTGGGCGATATGGCTCTAACATAATATCATGATATTTTAGGGTGCTTTAGCAATAACTATATATTTGGCGATATATTTCAACAACATACAATTGCAACAAAATATATTTTATACTTTAAAATACCTCACCTCGTGGTATTTTTGACTTTTTTTCGTATTCAGTTTCATGCTTCTGCTTGAGGTGAGGAAACAGATTAGATTTGTTGTTACAGACCTTTTGCATAGCTTATGTATCACTGTAGTTTGTTGTATATCTAATATTTTGTACCAAAACCATCTCTACACTACCGAAGTCACTCCCCTTTTTGGGACAAACTAATCCACCACACAACCCGCTTTATCACGATATGGATGTTTTATATTGTTTAAAAAATTATACCAGTATTATCCTGAACCATACGATATGGCAAACCCCTAACGCTAATACGTCATTAATTAGAAACAGTGTCTACATACTTTTGACCATATAATAAGTGTACAGCTGGTATTTAAATCTTAAATCCTAAATCTATTTTGTTATTTATTTTGAAATTTGATTGCTGATATGATTTAAATTGTATTATTTAATTTATACATTTACTTTATACATACTTTATAAATTATACATTTACTGTTACTATTAATTTTACTATTACTACAACTTAATTATTCAATTAACATCTAGGCCACCCAAGCAGGATGGCTCCCTTTTTGAGTCTTGGTCCTCCCATGGTTTCTTCCCTCTATATTTAAGGAGTTTTTCCTTTCCACTGTCGCCATAGGCTTGCTCAATATGGGGTTGGTCTTTTAAGATAATATAATATTGTAAAAAACGCTATAAAGACTTGATTATTTGACTACACAGTCGATTCAGGTTAATTGGACCAGTCGCTTATTCGGACCAAATCCTAAAGTACAGGTCTTTACCTAACATTTTCATTTTCTACAAAAAAAGCCACAAGTCGCCACTTAGCCACTGCAAAAGCACGTCATATCACACTGGATAAGTTCTACAAACTTTGACTGGAATTTAGTAAGAACTTGTTTTTTACAGTATTATGCTTCACATGCTGAGTACCTATACATTGGGCAGAACGGTGGCTCGGTGGGTAGCACCGTTGCCTCACAATAAAAAGGTCCTGGGTTCAATCCCAGGGTGGAGCGGCCTAAGTCTTTTCTGTGTGGAGTCTGCATGTTCTCCCCGTGTCTGCGTGGGTTTACTCTGGGTACTCCGGTTTCCTCCCACAGTCC
>JAVSBV010137108.1:0-16722 GCA_033117975.1 Parotocinclus spilosoma | reverse complement strand
TATATATATATATATATATATATATATATATATATATATGTAACTTTTGGAAGCAAATGATGATGGTGATGATTCTGTTTCCCCTTTTATTAAAAAACTTAACTGTCAACTGAATAAAGGGTTTCCTCCCACCAAAGCATGCGTATTAAGTTAATTGGTGTCTCTAAAGTGGCCCTTAGTGTGTGACTGTATGCATGCCCTACGATGTATTGGTGCCTCATCTAGGGTTGTTCCTGCACTTGTGCCCAGAGTTGCCAGGTGAGCACCGGCTGGCCTGCGACCCCGTGTGGATTAATCAGAAGATGATGGATGGCTGAATGGAGAATACATTATTATTTATATAAAGTATGTATAATGAATGTAAAGTGAATTACAAACTTGTTCAATTGTTTCCATTTTCTTTCTTTTATTCTTGTATGAAAAAATGTAGCAGCATAGTGGCTCAGTGGGAGCACTGTCAGCTCACAATGAATAGATCTGGGTCCTTTCTGTAGGGAATTAATATGTCTTGATTTTAAGAAAGTCTTGTGGTGAACTCTTAATCTTACTCTTTTTTTCCAGAACAGTACTCTTCTGTGTATCAATATTGCACTACACAATTGAGTACAGTTTGCATTGTGTATACATATAGTCTCACTGTTAAATGTTACCCCCTCCATTACACAATTCTATTACACAACAGAATTGCCTACTGCAGTCACCTGAAGTTCCAGTACAGAGAAACTAGTGCCAGTAGTTGAGAGAACGTCCTCATCTTTTTTTCCATATGTCAACACACTGTAAAACCTTAAAACCTATTTACTGGGTGCTGACAGGCTGTTCCCTGACTAACCTTAACTACCACTCCCTCATTAATCTCCAATCGCAATCCAAATCAGAGTCTGAGAAAGGAAGCGGCTGAATAATCCCATTATATCTGCGTAGTACGCCTACATCGCAGAGACATGTGATATTTCACGCGCAAGGAGGATCACGTCACGATGGTCAGCAAGCCTCGCATTGTTTCCAATACAGTTCAAGCAATGCACACGGATCAAGTTCTATTAGCTGACTCACTTAATTCTGAGAGCTTCTTCCTGCTTCAGGTTCATTCATGTTTAAAAATGAGTTGTTTAAACTTTGACATTGTAATGGAATACTAAAGTATTCTTCAACACATATTGTACCTTTATGTATGCCAAATCCTTTTCTATTTCTGTATCTGTGTAACTAGCATATATTTATACAATACATGTATTAGATCTTGATCTTATTCTAACATCTGCACATGACTACCCTTACGTCATCATCATGATGTGGTAACAGCATCATGATCTATAACCGGTCTCGGTATGTCTCTGCAAGCTGATGCAATGTTCAAGTGATGCATGGATGCCTTACACAGTATTGCTACATGAGTCTGATGCACTGTCTAATTTTTTATCTAGTTTTTCTAATGACTTGTTTTAATCTTTTCCCCATAGTAAGTGGGGTCTTACAGGATTTCTGTGTGTTTATCACTGCATTTGTGTTTTTATTTACATTTTTGTAAGAGGTCATGGAACTTTATGATGTAAAGTTGTCATCCTGCAACACATGCAAAAAAATACCTTGCAGGGAAAGCATATTAAAATGCTTCAACACAATTTAAACGTCATCTTAAGAACAAACTCTTCTTGGAGTATGGTGAGTTTTCGAAGCTCACTGCAGAGAATGAGAAGAAGGCACTCGAGATGTACAACAAAAATGTACAATAATTATTTTAAAATAATGTATATAACATAAATAATATACAGGTGTGGTATCTGCATGTGAAATGACAGTTCATTACATCATCATGTGATAACAGTGCTGTGATTTATAAATAAGCTCTCCAGTTGTATATATTAGAAATGATTTAATAAGACTGCAAAATGAGTTGCATATTATTAATTTTAAGTTGAATTAATTCAGTCTTGATTCCACAGTAAATAAAACATAATTCACTTTAGAGTCAAGTTACATAACCTACATCTTGCATTACCTACATCTTGCTAACTGCGGTAGCCTAGCGGTTTAGGTACTGGACTGTGGACCTGATGGTCCAGGGTTCAAATCCCACCTCTGCCAAGCTGCCACACCATAAACCCACTATTGCTTGAATTGTAAGGCTGCATAAGTTGTAAATTTCTCTGGATAAGGACGTCTGCTAAGTGCCATAAATGTAAATATAAAAAATATAGGAAATTCTTATTTAAACATTTAATTATATTTTAATTAAGGAAAATATATATTATATTATATTGCTGATTATGAGAACCTCAGAAACCCACCCCTCTAATCCGCTTAAATCCACACACAGACCAGAAACAGCCAAAGAGTGCAACCTGAACTTTCATGCCAGTCAACTTCATAGACTTAATAGTGGCAAGAAACTACTGGACTTTCTGTGTACTGAAACACTCTGGGCACAGCTCCTGTAACTGTAACTGACAAATGTGACTTCTCCAGAGGTGGGAGAAAACCAGCATTAGGAACCAGTGCTCTACCTACTGAGGCACACTTGTTCCTTCCCCACATCTGGTGAGGTTAGGTGCCAGAATTCACTGAATGCGGGTAGAAGTAAACCCTGGAACATGGTGCCAATCCATCACAAGATTCTGCAGTCACAACACCCAACTTTCTCAATGTAATTGCTAAGATTGTATCAGTTGTAGGTCGCTCTGGATAAGGGCATCTGCTAAATGCCTAGATGTAGATGTAAAAACTGGCTTTCACCCTGGAGCCATATGAGTTATTATATTTCCTTGAACAGGCAGGGCCTATATTATGAGGTTTGGGTGATGAATTTACAGAGGTGGTGTTCATTGTGTACCTCTGCCAGCGCACTGTAAATTTGGGGTTATTCTTCACACCATTTCCTGCAATTCTGACCAGGATAAGTGGGGGATGCTAAAAAAAACCCAATAAATTACTTCTAATAAAATAGGGTTAATTTAAGTAATTATTTTAAGTGATTAGTTTATTTTTTCAGTAAACACATGGGTGCATGCCACCATTTTCAAAACATCAACTGTAGTGTATTTATGTCTTTAAAAATAGACCATCTTGTAAAGTTGCTTTGAGATAATTTTTTATTGTAAATAAAAAGCTATATAATTTTAATCTAAATTAAAATTAATTTCATTTTTGTACAGCACTATAATTAATATAGACATGTTATCTAGGGTGTGCCTAGACACATCAAAACTGTGGTGTATTTAAGATGTAAGCAAACCAGGACCATACACCAGTCCATCACAGGGCAGGGTAGGGGTCTTTTTTTCTCACCCAGTTGCCCTCCTTCCCTCTGATGCCCAAGATACCAGGCAAACCCGGGTCCCTGCAGACTGCAGTTCCACATTAAAACTGTTGTGTTTCTAAATTATCTGAAACACTGTGACAATTATAGCACAAGCACTAACTGTTGCACAATGACTTGTGTTAGTGTCACACCAATGCAATGGGTTAGCCTCAGTCGGTACTTTTGCTGTAACGTGTTGTCCGTTGTTCTGTATTTATTTCCCAATCAAGTTAACACAACCTCTACAGGTAACCCACTTAAATATGACATATTTCTGCACATGAAATCAGACTTTTCACAAAAATAGTAAATCATCTGGTACCCAAGCTTTTGCATACATCAGATTGTATGCTGCAGATTTTTAAGTAGGATTTCATAGTTATGCTTTAAACTGTGAAGTATATTCATTGCAGAAGTCGTGCTAACTGTTTATCTTGTAAAATTAGTGAAGAAAGGCACGCCACATTTACTGCATTGCACTCAACTGCTCTTGTAACTCATATTTGTTTTACACGTATTAACACATTAAGTACAGGATCCTGAAACAATCCAAAATCTAGCTTGTCGGACCTTACACTCTAGCCTTTTAAGAATTAACAGTTCTACCTGTGCACCTGAGGATGTGGAGAACCTTTTCTTCCTGCGGTATGACAATAAATCCCAGAGTCTGCGCCACAGGTAGGATGCCATCAAGCACACACTGCTCAGGAGCCAGATTTCTCTGCCTTTCAGAAAGATCTCCATTCTGTTGCAATCTTCTGTGGTAATTGCTTGTCGCACAAGACGAGATCACCCAGTCTCGAGACGCTGCCAAGCTCACAGACTCAAAGAGGATATAGTGAATGTCTGGCCATGTAAGATAAGTTTCCCTGACTAAAAACAATACAGGCCTCAGTACAATTCAGCCTGGCTTCCCTCCTCTGAGCCTGAGCCAGACCATTCCTCCCCCTCTCCTGCTCCATACACAGCCCCTGAAGGGCAAACATACTTGTCTCTTGTGATTAGCGGGGGACAGGTGCTGGAATAAGAAGGCGAGAAAATGGCTCACCCGCTTTCCCTCTCACGTTCCTGGACCATTTCAAACGGGTCAACAACTGGTGCTGTCTACATGAAAACTGACAGACACCTAAGCACAGTTTGCTCTTCCCTCGAGGGAGTCCAATGCTCCCCAAAGTGATGCATAAGTATAAAGAGAAACAATATGAACACAGTGGGAGGTCATCAAAATATACTCTGAGTTGGTTTCCTTTGCTTTGATGTATTAAATATGTATTAAGACACATTTAAAAGAAACAAAGTGACTTTGTCCAGTTGACAGACTTTCATAAGAGGCACTTCATTAACTGATCTGAAGCTAGCTGTTGGGGGGTAGCAATGGTTCTGTGAGAGCAAGCACATGGCATATAGGCTCTGCATGACCCAGACAGACCATCTGTACAGAGCATCATTTGATCCAACAAGCAAGAGCAGATCCCACAGTTTCAATGGAACTGTTAAGGCATTTGGACTATGGACCACAAATTTCAGGGTTCAAACATGTTTGGTCCTTGAGCAAGGCACCTAACCCACAACTGCTTAAATTGTAAGATTGCATTCATTATAAGTGCCTCTGCATAAGGATGTCTGCTAAAAAACACCATGCAGACACAGGTGGCATAAAACAGGTGGTTCGAGTACAAAGGTATGCATGTCATTGTTTGTGCTTCGATCCTGCTTTTGCTGTGGAATGACACACACTTCCAACTGGGAAATGTTCTGGGGAGGCATCATATATGACAGTCTGTCACATCTGTTAGTGATATGAGAAACATTAACAACTCAACAATATGTACAGACCACACGTTGCTTCTCATGGTTTCCAACTGGCATTTTTAAGCAGGATAATGCTTGCTCAGACACAGCAAGGAAATCCTCTTTCACTCCTCTAACATCACGGAGCTGGTGGGTGTTAAAGACATTGCCCTCCTTCAAATTCTGTTTGAGAATGCCCCACACATGCTCAATAAGTGCATGCTCAAAGTGTCAAATCCTCAGTGTTGTCCATGAAAAGATATACTAAAATAATTACAAAAATGTGAAGGGTTTACTCAAGTTTGTGAGATACTGTGTTTATGCTTAAAAAATGTAACGCTTTGAAAACAATGGCAATAACACAGGGTGATCAATGGGAAAAAATTATGAAGTATAGCTTCCTGATATGGACTGGGTAATGTGCTAGGATTGAAAGGATGAAAGGTTGAAAATGTCAATTATCACCCTACAGAGGGATTGGCATGCTCCTATAGAGACAACAGAGGTACCTGGAGGTTCTCCTCCCAGATCTGGATCAGGGCATCACTAAGCTCATGGACAGTCTGAATTTCAAACTGGTGGTGTCAGATGAACCGAAACCTAATGTATTAGAGAGGGGTATTCAATGGTATCAATTCCTTTTACCAGCCTAGGGTCTGACAATGGGTCCAAGGATTTCAACCCAATATATAATAGCAGTCATATATAAAAGGGGTCATGCTGAATGATGTTGCAGAGTCATTATGTTCTACACACATCTCCAGACCCTGTCGCATGCTCAGCTGAAATCTGCTTTGATCTGTGAAGCACACATATTGATGTGCCACCCTGCTGAAGTTGGACTACCTGTGCAACCTCTGTAGGGTCCAGGTACCGCACCATGGTACTAGTAGTGATGTTGACCCTAGCCAAGTGCAAAACTAGTGAAAAATCAGCCAGCAAGAAAAAATGTCAATGGTCTTTTTGAGCAGTGTATATATACAAACTACTGTATATGCTAATCAGATCAGATTAAGCATCTTTGGTGGAAACAACACCGCTGTTAATGTCTCAGCAGGTCAGAGCTGTTTTGGCAGCACACAGAGGACCAACAACTATGAAATAAAATATGTCACTGACATGGTAGGTCTATGGAGCCAGGCAGACGAGCACTATGGACAAGACAACAGTTCATCAAAGAGTCCAACAGGGGTCACTTTTGCAGCATCTTCCCATACCTCAGACGATCGACCCTGCTTGACACTTGAGTCAGGGAACTCAAACCCGTGCGGCAATTTGGCACCACACAACCTGAGCAAACATTGAGGAATTTTTGCTTTAAAATATATTTAAACTAAGACGTTCAACATGGTTGTGCAGTGGTTAGTGTAGCTGCCTCACAGTTCCAGACACCCGGGTTCAAAACCTGGGCAGGGACAGGTGCCTGTGTGGAGCAGGCGTGTCTGTATATGTATTTATATATTCTAGCTTTAGCAGGGTTCAACAAATATCTATATCTATATATATATATATCTATATATCTATCTCTCTATATATATACATGTATATATATATATATATATATATAATAAAGTTAGAACACAGTGTACTGATACATTGGATAGACAGAACCAAGGTGAAGGTGTGGGAGATTCCAGAGGTCCAGAAAGTCAAGCTGTGGGCATTTTTGCTCAACGCTGCTGTGGTTATGCTCAGTTAAAACCACAAGAGAGAACCATTGTAAGGACTGCATAGGACTGCATACCAAAGGGCAACACACTCCAAAATAATAATAAAGCAATGCAAAAAAACTAGTTAAATGAAATGCATTAATTCAGCCAACAATCAGCCAATTTTTGTAGAGGCTTGTGCAAAGGGAGTTGTATGCCCTTCAGTTAATTTTTATTACCTACTTTACCTTAATTGTGTAATTTAACTGCCATTGTACGTAGAAATGTACTATTATAATACAGAGATGCATACAAATATACATCAGTTATTATACTTCAAATTATTAATTATTATTAATAATTAATAAATCACTAGGGGTGTAACGATACACTCGCTATTGGATTCAATTTACAGTTTTTTGGTTTTTTTCAATTCACAATTTGATTTCCTCAGTTATCGATTTTACATTGGAGAAAAGTCATTGCTTTATTAAGTCATTGTTTCTCCACATGTGATAAAATGATCTTTTTCATTCAATTATAATTTAAACAAAAATAATATTTAGTCACCTACACTTAAATCATTTAGCAGTTTCACAAAGGCCTGTGTACACATGAGTGCGCTCTCTGGTGTTCAAAAATACAATTGCATTAATATCTCAACAATGCATTTTGCAGCCCATTAGTATTTATTGACAGGAACATTATTCAAATCTATTATACAATTTCTTTTCTGTATTTCTGCATAAATATGCCCTAAAACTAGATAAAGATAACCCAGGTAATCAAATGCGACAAAGATTGTACTTGATAATTTATTTATTGAAGAAAATGCTCCAATATTTTATATAATATATTTATATTTAATAATATTTGTGATTGGCAAAGTATGTGAACCTTTAAGATTAGCAGTTAATTTGAAGGTGAAATTGGGGTTAGGTGTTTTCAACCAAATAGATTACAATCAGGTGCGAGTGGCAGCCTTTTTTATTTAAAGAACAGGGAACTATTAACGTCTGCTCTTCACAGCACATGTTTGTGAAAGGTATCATGTCACAAACAAAACCATCTCTAAACAGTTTGGACTCCACCAATCCACAGACAAATTGTGTACAAATGGATGAAATTCAAGACCATTGCTACCCTCCCCAGGAGTGGTCGGCTAACAAAGGTCACCCCAAGAGCAAGGCGTGTAACAGTCGGCAAGGTCACAAAGAACCCCAGGGTAACGTCTAAGCAACTGAAGGCCTCTCTTACATTGGCTTATGTTTATGTTCATGAGTCCACCATCAGGAGAACACTGAACAACAATAGTAGTAACAATAATTGTGCATAGCAGGTTTGCAAAATGAAAGCCACTGCTCTGTAAAAAGAACGCTGCTGCTCGTCTGCAGTTTGATAAAGATGACATGGACAAGCCAGAAGCCTATTGGAAGAGTGTTTTGTGGATGGATGAGTACAAAATAGAACTTTTAGGTTTAAATGAAAAACATTATGTTTGGAGAAAGGAAAACACTGCATTCCTGCATAAAAACCTTATCTCATCTGTATGTGACAGGTGCCACCGTGACGACAGTATTGACTACTCTCAATAAAGGTGACAGGGCTTCAACCAAATGAAGTGAAGACAGAACAGTGATCTAGTAGCAAGATTAGGTTAATTTTATTATAAACAAAGGATCTTCCCACTGCACATGGGTCTGGTACAAAAAGTATACATCAATCAATACAAAACAAAATAAACAGGAAAAATTAAAAAAAGAAAACAGAATTATGCCAAGCAATCAGCGTATAATAGGCACTACTGTAACGGTCTCACCGGCCTAAACCAGTGTCACAAATTACCAAATAGGAGTAAAGAAATAAAAATGAAAATCAAAAATACTACACTCAGTGACCACACTAAATACAAAAAGAAACCTACTACAAAACAGAAGACTTGTTACACTGCGATCTTAAATTCACAAAAGATAGGCCCGGAATTTAAGATGGTTACGGTAATGCACTAAAAAAAAAAAAATAATACCAACAAAATTATCAAAATAAAATAAAAATAAATACTAATATATATATATATATATATATACAAACCCCTAGTATGCAGGGAAGCTTGTTGTGTATCCCACCATTCGTTATTCTAACTAAAATACAATACTAAGAACGCTAAAAATAGCTCTACAAACCCCTTAGATGAAATCAAGGGTCATTAATAAAATGACATGGTTACATAAGCTGCACGATAAACCAAGTTCAATAAACAATTCGAAAGAAAAGAAAGAAAAGGTTTTAAAATGGGAAAAACAGTGCCCGATACTGCCACCCGATGACCTGTAACACACAAATTGCATCACAGCCTGGTCAATCTTTGCATTGTCAGAGAAAATAAATGAATGAATGAATGAACACCCATTCAAATTCCACACACACGCAAACCTCACACTCACAGTTTACCTGCATGTGTTTTGCTAACAAGTGCACATACAAACTTCTGTTGTCGGGACTATGCGATACCCAAGTGGTTACACTCAAACCTGGTCCGGCTGTCTTCTAACAGCTTCTGATGTACACCTCCTTTCTGATAAACAAAGTTACATTACTAAAAAAATAACCCAAACTAACGCATCATGTCCATATATTATTACACTTAAATTAGTTAAACCAAGCCAAGTAAGTCTCAGACCTGAAGTTGGAGAATATAAACAGGACAAATTCCTTCCACTTTAATCAGTCTACAGCACAATTTGTGTCTGTCCAAATGATACACACAAGGTAATCTCCACTCTCAAACCTTGACGGCTTCCAAGGGCTGCTTTGAGTAGTCTTCACAACAACAACCGGCGTTAAAACTCGCGCTGCCTGTGTCCGCCACACCAAACAAAGTCTACTGCGCATGTCCGCGTATATATAGCCAATTCTGATTAAAATTAGCGTAGGAGCAGCGCCCAAATCTACCTGTAGGTGCTGCCCAGTGCTACCTATGAAGGGAAAAACTGATCCCTCCATTGGTCTTTCCTGGTAATAATGAAGGTCCTACCAGAAACATGCTCTCTAAACAGGTCCTACCTGTTACATGTAAAACATGGTAGTGGTAGTGTAAGGGTCATAAGATCATTGAGGAACAGGGTTTAGAAAAGGTTATCAAAAATGGTTTTGTTAAACTATGTTCATGTGTTCATGTGCTCAGTAATTCAAATACCAAGTCATGGGTTACCTCATAACACAGGTAGGGGGCAAATCCGCTTGATGAAGAGGGTCACAGTTGGGCAGCGTAGTAGAATAAATCCTGCTACATACGAATGCGAATAGGTAATTCCAGGCGAATTACTACTGTGGTTTTATTGTTCAGGGTTTATCTCTTCAACCCCTTCCAGTTTGGAGAGGGGCAACATTTTGGGGGCTCGTCCGGGATGGTTTCTGCATTCAAGAAAGCAGCAAATCATCCAATCCATTAAACACGACATCAGCACCTGGACAGACGCATCACTACTTGTGACCCAAGATGGCCGCACGACGCGATTTGAAGCGAGGTATCCAGAAGCAACTGCACCAGCTGGTGAACTCGGCAAATAATGATGTACTTCAAAAGTTGGCAGTCTCCATTCAGGGTGAAGCGGAGGAGGAAGTACCAGGCATCAGAAGTGGAACTCTATGACTTTATTGTGAACTTTGTGAAAAGTGTCCAGTTGGTAGGCTTAGAGGACCAAGGTATGTCACGGTTACTAATTCTCAATGACCTCATAGCGGAGCTGCAACAACCAAAAATGGCCAGCGTGAAGGAGCAAGAGCTAAAGGCTGAGGCTGTATCAGTAATGAGTTCCCCAGTGGTGCGTATGGGGGTGAAGACACAGCCATCTTCGAGTAGCAAGGCTTCTGATATATTGAAACTATCAGATGTAGCAGCTTTGTTACCAAGAAAAGAATTCAAAATTCATGGCGGACAAATATCTGACTCAGAATCTGACATTAGTTATGGGACCTTATGCAAACAAATCAATGAAGGTTTAGCTGAGAACTTTACTAAAAATGAGATAACTTGTGCTGTATTACGGATCATCAGACCAGGTACGTTTAAAGATATGCTTTCAACAAAACTTGAGTTAACAGTGACTGAGCTTAAGCGGTTTCTCAAAACACACTTAAAAGACAGAAGTAGTTCTGAGTTGTTTCAGGAGCTCAGTACTGCCAGACAATTTGACCGTGAAAGCCCACAACAGTTCATGTACCAGTTAAGGGGACTAAAACAGTGTGTACGGTTTACCTCACAGCAAAGTAGCTTAGGATTCCAGTATGAAAATCAATTAGTCCAAGGTGTATTTCTTCACTCACTGTACCAAGGGATAAGTGAAAAACATGCATACGTCAGGAGAAATTTAAAAGGACTCCTGAGTGACAGTAAGGTGACTGATGACTGTATCCTGGAAGTGATCACAAAGTCAGTTCATGAAGAAGTGGAGAGAGAAACACGGATAAGGCAGACAAGCCATAAGACCAGACTAGTGACCACTAATGCGACACACCAGGGTGAGGGGGAACACGTAACCCAGCCCACCGCTGAAGTCCAAGCTACTGTTCGTCAGACACAAGCTGAGGTCAAAGCACAGCGTACCGCAATACATGAACTGACAGCCCAGGTGTCTGCATTGGCTATGACTTTGGAAAAAACTTTTGAAACAGTAACAAAAGGTACAGAGCCGATACAGACAATATCTGTAAATACAATGCAACCACCCAAGCTAACAAAATCACGAAAATGTCAATTATGCACAGCACAAGGACTTAGTTACAACCACTGCTTTTGTTGTGGCCAAGAGGGAGACAGAGCAGTTGGTTGTCTGTTCAAAGGCAAGTCCCCGGGAAACGGGAAGAGGTCACTGGAAAGGGACCACCAGTGACCACATCCAAGCCAGTGTCCCACATTAAAACAAAGAGTCACAAAGAAATGACTATAGCTTCGAACCAATTACCCCCTAAGTCAAGAAGAAGACAAGGTAATCGGGTGGCAAAACTGATCAGGAAAAGATGTATGCTTACTTGCTACCTGAATGGGGTACAAACTGACATGTTGTTGGACAGTGGAGCTCAAGTAACTATCGTAAGCAAGTCTTGGCTCCAAAGACATCTCCCTGATACTGAGATCCTGTCCTTGGAAGACGTGTTACCAGATGATCCACTTAGATTAACTGCAGCCAATGTACCTTTTGATGGGTGGGCTGAGATCCTAGTTGAGATAAGGAGCCTGACGCATGGTCAAGTCGCTATACAGGTTCCAGTTCTTGTTAGTCAAAGCTGCGTGAGTGAACTGCTGTTGGGATTTAATGTCATAGAAGAGATCATCTTGGAGAGTTTTGAAAAACCAGACAGTGTCAGTTTAAGTGACTTGCTTGCTGAGACGCTAAAGCTACAGAGACATACGGCAGAGACCATTGTATCTGTCATAAGTGGAAATCCAGTTGAAGAAAACATTGTGAGTGACAGAACTGGGAAAAAGGGTCATCCTCATTTTGTCATCCGAACTGGGAAAAAGGGTCGTACTATTCATAGTGGCCAAGTTTGTGAGATTAGATGTCACGCCAAGTTTAGATTACAGGAAGGAATAGTGTTATTTGAACCAACCTTAAGACCAGAATGACCAGAGGGGTTTCAACTACTCCCTGCTTTAGTTAACGTACCCAAAAGCTCATCAAAAGCAATTAAAATCCCAGTCAGTAACCACAGCAAACATGACATTTTTGCCAGCACGTACCACATTAGGTCACGTTGAACAGATTGCTGAATGTAGTCCTAGGAATTTTGAGAAATTCCAACACCCAACAAAAACAGATAGTGACAATTTAATGTGTACTGCGCAAGTTGGCCAGACTAACAGGGCAATAAAGTCAAATACCTCAAAAAAGTGGCATCCCCCTGTTAACTTGGAACATCTAGATCCTGAGCAGCAGGAGGTAGTTCGTACGATGCTTTTTGAGGAATCGGATGTCTTTGCTAGAGATGAAGGGGACAATGGCTGTATACCATACTTACAATTAAAAATCAACAAAGTCAACAACAAACCAGTCCAGAAGTGCTACAATTCAATCCCTAAACCCCTGTACAAGCCTTTTGGACAGAGGGTGGATCCGCAAATCAGCCTCCTCTTATTCCTCCCCAGTCGTATGCGTGAGGAAGAAAGACCAAAGCTTGCGTCTTTGTGTGGACTTCCGGGGATTAAACAAAAAGACTATATCAGATCGTCACCCACTACCAAGAATACAGGACTTACTTGACAGTTTAGATGGAAACTCATGGTTCTCCATCCTAGATCAAGGAAGCACATACCACCATGGATTTGTCAGCGAGGAGTCTAGGCACCTCACAGCCTTTAGCACTCCATGGGGGTTGTATGAATGGATTCAAATACCATTCGGGCTCACAAATGCTCCAGCAGCATTTCAGAGGTGTATTGAGGGCGTGCTGGAAGGTGTTCACGATGAGTGTTGTGCTCCTTATCTTGATGATGTGTTGTGCTATTCAAGGACATTTGAGGACAATGTCAACCATCTGAGAGAAGTTTTGGGCCGAATGAGAGAACACGGGATTAAGCTGAGACCCACCAAGTGTGAACTTTTCAATCGTGAGGTTTGTTATCTTGGGCGCGTGATCTCTGGAAAAGCAGTTAAAATGGACCCACAGGACCTGAAAGCTGTCTTAGCAATGAAGGATAAAGAGCCTCAAACGGTTGGCGAGGTCAAGTCACTGCTAGGTTTCCTGGGATACTATCGCGCCTTTATCCAAGACTTTTCCCGTGTGGCCAAACCATTATTTGAACTGTTACAAAAACCCAGCACAGAAGGACTTATTGGTCAAAACAAGACAGTGAAAGTAAAATGTAGACATCAGAAGGGAGACAAAAGTTACCATCAAAAACACCTATCACATGGACGGACTAACACAAAAGGATGGTAGCTGCACTTATTTTGACATTTTGACAAGTCCCCCTGTACTGGCTTACCCAAACTTTGACTTACCATTTACTCTTCACACTGATGCATCTAATGAAGGGCTAGGTGCAGTGTTATATCAGCGACAGAACAACAAGCTGCGTGTTATGGTTCGGGTATGGGTCTAGAACACTAACACCAGCAGAGCAAAATTAGCATCTTCACTCCGGCAAACTCGAGTTCCTAGCATTAAAGTGGGCCATATGCGGCAAGTTTAGATATTACTTATATTATGCACCTACATTTACCGTATATACAGACAACAACCCTCTCACGTACATTCTCAGTACTGCCAGGCTGAATGCTATGGAGTTGGCCGATTTTCATTTTGACATTAAATATCGACCAGGTAGACTTAATACGGACGCAGACACGTTATCACGCTATCCTCTTCTACAGGACGGTATCAAGGACTACACAGGCAACATTCCAGCTGAGGTTGTGTTGGCTGTTTGGCAAGGCAGCTAATCTGTTGAAGAAAATAATGTGCCTTGGGTCACAGCTTTACAACTGGAGGAGACCTGTAAGGATATGTCACAGGGAAACATGCACAGTGTTGAACGAGCGGACATACAAGCGGCACAACAAGAGAGTACGGCCATGCGAACAGGTAATATATCTTCAACCCCTTTCAGTTTGGAGAGGGGCAACAGTAGTATCATGGTTTGAGTCTGTTTTGCTGCATCTGGGCAAACAGTATTGCCATCATTGATGGAACAATAAATCTGAATTATATCAGAGAATTCTAAATGAAAATGTCTGGACATCTGCCCATGAACTGAACCTCAAGAGAAGGTGGGTCATGCAGCAAGATAGTGACCCTAAGCATACAAGTCGTTCTTCCAAATAATGGTTAAAGAAGAATAAAGTTAATGTTTTGGAATGGCCACGTCAAAGTCCTGACCTTAATCCCATCAAAATGTTGTGGAAGGACTTAAAGCAAGTAGTTAATGTAAGGAAACCCACCAACATCTCGGAGTTGATGCTGTTCTGTTCAGAGCGATGGGATCATATTCCTCCAAGCCGGAGTGCAGGACTGATCAACAGTTACTGAAAACATTTAGTTACAGTTATCGCTGCATGGGGGTCACACCAGATACTGAAATTAGAAATTACAAATATGTAATGTTGGACCATTTTCCTTAATAAATAAATGGCCAAGTATAATATAATCTTTTTGTTTTATTTGTTTAACTGGATTCCCTTTATTTACTTCTAGGACAGATAATGTTTAGGTCATATTTATGCAGAAATACAGAAAATTCGAAAGGGTTCACAAACTTTCGAGCACACACACACACACACACAAACACACACACACACATTATATATATATATATATATATATATATATATATTTATAAAGGAAGAATGTATACACACATATAGCTTTAGGGCTGTGTGGCATTAACACTACATGCTGCTCCAATGTTTCGATCCACACTTTTTAGTCTCTGTGGTGTGTTAGACTGTGTGTGACCTACCTCTTGAACCCGATCCCCTGATTTATTGAGTTTTAGCTCCCAAAAGCAGCGCATGGTCTCCACTTGATCAGGGTGTAAGAACAAATCACCCTTCAGTCTGGCCAGCTTGAGCTTAGGAAACAAATCTCCAACCATTGCTGCAGAGTCCAGATCTTCATCACAGCATCTCTTATCTGGGCTGCCAAGGAAAGAGTTTTATGATTAGGCTTTCATTTTCATCAAAGTAAAGTTGCACAATACAGTTTTTAACATGAGTCGCCTCGCAATTGTACAATACAGTTTTTAACATGAGTCGCCTCGCAATTGTACAATACAGTTTTTAACATGAGTCACCTCGCAGCTCCAGAAACCTGGGTTTTTGAAATATCTGTCTGAGTTTTATCTGATTACTCCAGTTTTGTCCCATGGACTAAAGTGCGTTAGGGTTTGTGTATGGTTGCATGTGCCCTTCGATGGACTTGATACATTTCTAAGGGTGGTTCCTGCCATGAGCCCTGTGCTGCTGACCAGACAATCCCCACCAATGAATTGGATAAAGTTTTTTAAACTTTTTAAAGCCTGCATATTTTGGTCAGGGTCGCAGGGAAGCCCTGAGCTTCAGTACATCCCATGACTGATAAGGGTCTATCTTGCAGCACTGGTGGAAAGAAAACCATTCAGCCTCTTTATTCATCAACAGGGTTAATTGTGACTGTTGTAAATTATGTAAATTATATATATAGTTAAAAAATGTCTACGGATTAGTGCACATATTATGAATCCCACTGTGCAATTCAGAAGTGCAGTTTGAGCATAAATGAGTGATGCCTGATCATGGACCCTCCCACGAAAAATAAAAAGCTTGCTCAGAATGCACGGATATGTTAATAATAAACAATGCCAAAACTGAATGGAATATATACATAAAAACATCAGAAAGATCAGTTACAGAGCACAGGAACCTTGCAAATCACAAACCGCTCAGCAGCAATTTACTAGTCTACCACTACACCTCTTCGAGTCCGGTAGTGACTTAAACAGTATTATTATAATAACATAGCACATGTCGTGCAAAATATCTAAAATACTATGTGACTGGTGGTGATGTCCGGTCAACTTCCATTTCAGCCATCGTCCTGTTTCACAAACCATCATAACGAACTTCTGCGCTTGTAATCAGTGTTAACTTCTCAGTGAGGAAAGTCGCTATAGGCTTACCTAAAAGTCGATGAATGACGTCATAGCCTACTTTGCATACCGGTCTATTTGCGGTCCATTTAATGGACACTGTAGAAGAGAAATAATACCGTGGGAAAGACAAAAAGTAAGTAAAAAATACCCTAAACATGTTTAGAACTACAAATGATTTTTTTTGTCATTGAAATAGGCCATCAATAGACTAAAATAGCATACGTTTAATGCGTTATCAGACCCACATTATATAAATTTATTTCGTCCTGTATTGTTAAATGTTAGAAGATCAAATGTAATCAAAAGAATGTTATGTGGGGTGGAATTGCTAGTTCTACCCAGGGCGGGAT
>JAVSBV010137082.1:0-31064 GCA_033117975.1 Parotocinclus spilosoma | reverse complement strand
CGCTCTCTGCCTCACTCTCTCTCTCTGTCTCTATCTTGCTATCACTCTCTCTCTCTCCCACTCACTCTCTCTCTCACTCTCTCGGTTTCTTTCTCTCTCTCATTCTCTTTTTCTCTCTCACCCTCTGTCTCACTCTCTCTCTCTTTCTCTCTCTCTGTCTCACTCTCTCTTTCTCTCTCTCGATCTCTTTTTCTCTCTCACTCTCTGTCTCACTCTCTCTCTCTCTCTTTCTCTATCTTTCTTTCTCTCTCGCTCTCTTTCTCTCTCTTTCTCTCTCTCTCTCGTTCTTTCTCACTCGCTCTGTCTCCCTTTCTGAAAGAAAGCAGCAATTCTGTAGCCCCTCTGAAAAACATGTTAACCATCTCCTACTGCTTTTATCGAAACCTCTGATTACAGAGGTGACAAGATCCTGTGCCTGTAATAGCTTTGCTTCTTTTTGCAAATTTTGCTCGTTGATTAAATAAACAGAAATGTGTCTCACCCAAATCTGGCTGCAAATTGCATTTGTACATTTCTACCTCATTCAGCAGATATTCTTATCCAGAAGGATTTAATTGTCAGTTAAGAGCCATGCTCAAGGATCCAACAGAGGCAGCTTGGCAGGTAGGCTTTCTGGCCCACAGTCCAGTACCTTTAGAGCTTCACCAAGACATATGAAATACAGCAAATTCCCAGTTACCCTTAAGATTAGCAGCAGACTGCAAACCCAATTCAGGGGAGCCGGGTCTTACTGGTAGCACAGGGTGCAAGCAATCAAATTTATACAGGTTGCTAAAATGACATGGGGCACATGGACAAACACATATTCAATTTGCTACACTTTAGACACACCAACTGACATGTCTTTGGAATGTCTGTGGAACCTGAAAGTTCACAGAAAGAACATGCAGGCAGAGGCTGTCAGTGCTAACCATTTACACAACCGTGCATCCCAAACACAGTCCAAGTATACCAGCAGAGGATGTGTTGGAACCTATTTGGGCCTCTTTCCTCTAATTTTCCATGTTTCAATTAGTTTTATCTTGCCACTGCCCCTGATTGGTCATTTGGCAAGCATTGCGAAGATGCTTTATTGGTAAATGTGCTATGTAACTATATAAACTGAATGTACTTCACACTGCATCTCTGTCCCCCTGCAATTTCTGCTAACTCCTCCTGGGGGATCCCCAGTCACTCCCAGGTCATCCAGAAGATTTAATTCCTCCAGCAGGTCTGGGTCCTGGACTGTGGCTGATATACTAGCCACAACCAACAACCAACCAGGCTAATATGTCCTCATCCTTAACAGATGCCTGAAAAACCTTGCCTGGCTCAGCTCAACACAAATGAACAGCAGTTCTACTCAAAGCTCCTCTCGAATTCCCTAAGCGCCAAACTCAATCTCAGAAAGTGTACCCAGCAACCTGCCGGAAAAAGCTCATTATGTCATCTCATTCTTTGGGTTATTAGCCAAAAATCATGACTATAATTAAGGGTTGGGTTGCAGGTCAACTTGAAAATTATGGCTCATGGCTCAGTCTTCACCATCCACTATGGTCCGGTACAGTGATAGCATTACTGCCAGTGCTATACCCAACCAACAGTCCATCTCACAATCCCTCTCCACATCTCTCATAAACAAGACCCTGTGATACTTAAACTCCTTCACTTGGCACTGGAAATCAGCCCTACATTCAATTTGTTTCCAGGAGATAGTCAAGGCCTGCTGATCCACATACCAACCGCTTCACACTGCAATCTGCTCAAATGCATGATTGAGCTCATGCGTATTGGTTGTCGATAGCCAGCACAGAAAGAAGAGCACAGGCGTTTATTTGAACATTCATCAGGGTGTCAAAACTGTACCCATGTGGTCCCCCTGGCTGTCCGAATGGCTTAAATGAGTTTCTCACTTTTAATTTTTTTATTGCGTTTCTTGGTTTGCCAAGCAGTGTTTTAGTTATCCATAGACTATTTGTGCTAGCATGAGGAATGTCAATTAAAGAGAGTACAAAGCACTTCTGTTAGTCTGCCTGGTATGGGCGTCTGCTAAATTCCCTCAATGTTTTGTACAGACAAATGTGCAAATGCTTCAGACACTACAATCTACCTAAATAAAACACTGGCTGCAGCTCGAGTATTTTTGTGGCCAATCCAAAAAAGGTAAATAAACCAGCAAATTTAAGACTTGGCATAGGGACAGATCTCACTTTCATTTTTCAGTGCGCAGGTCATAAAAGAAAAGTGACTTTCATCTGAATTTCCAATTAGACCTTCACACTTCAAGGCCAACCACAACTGAAAGCTACTTTGTCTTAAATTACTAAATGATGATGCAACTTTTGATAATAAAATGCTAACAGGCTCCAAAATGCATGTTTATATAAGTTGGTTGCATAAAAGGGGGATAGTATAAGAGCTTAATGGTGTTACAAAGCGATTAGTAGCACAGGCTCAGATCCTAGAGTGCCCTATCTCTTCAGGAGTTAAGGGTTCTCATCGAGCTCTTTGAAGAGCTTTGGATTGCCACCCAACACAATGGGCTTTCTGTCCGTACAGAGGGGTCTGTTCAGATTATACCAGTCTCCCTCCCGTCCAATGCACTGTATACACTTGGCCTTGGAAAGCATTCTAGGTCTTTCCACCCAGTGCACCAAGTAGAGCAAATAGCGTTAGTTTATAGAAGAAAACAAAAGTTCAGGTAAGGGTACCATGTCAGATTAGTCATTGTTGAGGAGTCTGATTTGACACAATAGTTGGCACATTAAGAAAACACTGGGAAAGACATGACAGGAACGCTAAAACAAGAAATGAATTTGAGAACGGCATAATAAGTCAGAACTGTTGGCGGGATCAGAACACCAAAGGAAAGCTCTGGCATGTGAAGAATTCCCCCAGCTGGTTTGCTGTTTACGTCTGAATCTGCTCTCTGTGCACTTTCTAATCATCATGCATAATAGTACATATGTCAAACCTGCAGTAAAAGCAAAAAAACAAAAAACAAAAACACCTCCCCCAGCAGAAAGAATGCCAACCATTATTGTTTGGCGATACCAAAATAATTACACAGAGGATGTTCGCTTCTAAGTGAGACGTCTGCCAGGAGTGTCCTCGCTAACCAGATGTTTGCGGCATGTTACGGGACGGGTTAACAACAAGCCTGATGAAAGGACGCTGAAAGGAGGAGTGGAGGATGAAAAACATGAAAAGGTATATCTCAGGAATGGAAAAGAGACAACATTTTGTGTTTTTATCCCTACATGTTTTTATCCCTATTTGGGCACAGGAGAAGGAGTTTAGGCAACAGGAAGTGTTCTCCTGCAAGGTGCTGGCATGTTATGAGTCTGACATAGTTCCTGTGTCCTGGCTTTTATGATCTTTTATAATCCCTGCAGTGCTGCCAGTAATGAGATGGCTATGGTTAATGTTTGCAACCACACATATGGAAAAACAAATCTGGAGCTTTTCGTGGTGTGACCAGTGAGACTTGGCACCACTTTTCCAAAAAGTTAGTTTTCTTGGGAAAAATTGCTTTAATGCCATTTTAACGTTATTTCATAGACGCCCATGTCACCATTATAGGATGTGTTTTAATGGCTTGTATTACTGAGTACGTTATTGTCTATTAATTGTTGTTCCTCGTGCAGAAGTTAAATCCAATGGACATTATGGTGCACATGGGATTTTATTGGTGTGCAATAGAACATGATTCTATGAACTACGTTGCCTCATGTTTATTTTTTAAACCCATTTGGAAATGTCTTAATTCCCTAGTCTCCACTGCATGCATGACCCTTGCACTAAGCAGCCAGTGCCTCCATACACTGATGGACACTGACCTGCTCAGACAGCAGACTTCTTAACAGAGAATGTACATGCATGAAGAAACAACCTACACTCCCCACCCTTGCTGCATCTTCATGTCACTAGGACCATGCTCTTGGTACAGAACGAGTCCTCAAACACAGTCAGCTGTCTCTGTAACGTAGCCAACCAGATATTTCTATATCTATTTTCTTTCACATGTGAACCCTGCCTGTCCTCTTAGGGTTGTGCGATATTTACTAAAAAAAAAAATATCTCAATATTCTCGGGATTTTATTCATAATGATAGATGGATTATATATTGTAACCTCCAAAAATCTGCTCCTAAAAGTCTTACATTGTACTAACTTACTTTTGAATTAGATATTAAGTGTAATTTAATTGTATCAATGAAAATACTGTAGCATTGAATGAAATTTCAATACATTTCATTAAGTTTGAGAGAAGAGAAATAGAATTATAAACTGCTCCCATAAGTAACACTGCCTAACTTTAGACTATAGACTATAAAATAATCATTATTTTTAATTTTAAGCTCTATATAATTTAATGCTATATTTTACAAAATCTATTATTATATGTATTAATCATTAGAATACTATCATATAGGGTATAATAAATGGAAATTATGAACAAGCTAAACACATTGTTTTTATTTTCTCCTTTTAATACCTGTATGATAAAAAATCTGGTCTTGTTCCCATTCACAGTCTTTACATGGGCTCGACTGCTAAAAATCTTGTTCTTGACTTGGTCTCGATATGTGCAGGTCTTAGTCTTGACTACAAAACTTATTAAAATAAGAACTGTCATTGTACACTGTCAGCCGTAATTTTCATAAGTCAGCTACAGAATATCATTTTATAAGTTATAATCGTTGGTAAAAACACTAAAAATACAAAGTTTACTGGCATTAAATTTATTTAAAGAATATATGAAACCCTTTTACTATTATTTATTTTAAGGACACCACAACTGTCCCACAATTACAGCCACCCTTTCATTAAGTACTTAGCACAGCCTGCCATTGTCAACATACCAGCACTGAATCTTCTGTAATGCTTGAAAACATTGGAAAATTAAGAACAATTCCTAGACACTCTTCATTACACAATCTCTCCAGATCCTCTTCAGCTCGCCACAAGTATTCAACAGGATTTACATCAGGGAGACTGGTCATGGCCATGTCAAAATCCTGATTCTGTGGCTTTTGTGTGAATTTGGATGTATGTTTTGGATAGTTGCTGCTGGAACAATGATCCACTTGAAGCTTCTTGGCTGGAGCAGACAGATTTTCATTGATAGTCTTCTCGTCAAAGATGCCACGTGTTCTCAAAAGGTTCCTAGGGCCTACAAACATGATGGACAATCCAAGGTAATTAACAGTGGACATTCTCTTCGGAAGAGCCACCTTTTTAAAAACCAAACAGACTACCCAGAGCAGGTGGAAAAGACATGAATCCCAAAGGAAAAATGCACATTTACGTTATTCAGCAGACGCCTTTATACAAAGCAACTTACAATTCATAAAATCTTACAATCCATGCAATTGTGGGTTAAGGGCCTTGCCCAGGGACCCAACCTGGCATCTTGGCAGAGATGGGATTAAACCCTGGACCTTCTGGTCCATAGTCCAGTACTTTAACCACTAGGCTACCACAGTCCTGTGAGTCCCACAGCACATGAGAGGTTTGCATTTCTATTAATGCACCTCATTCAGCTCAGAAACAAATGACCAAAGATTCTGCTTTGTGTGCTGGAACAGAGATAACACTTCCACTAAGTTTAACACACCTTTGCTTCCAAGAGCTACTACATAGAGCTCTGCTTATTAGCTATTAATCAAGTGAGGCCCTTGAGCTGGTCTGGGACAGACCAACAAGCCCAAGCTCTGACAGCTGTCAGAGGGAATGAAGTGAGTCTTAAAGTAATTTTCTCAGAAAGAACAGACTCAGAGACCATCTTCATCTCAACACCAGCAGACCTGAATGGAAAGCCAACAGTGAATCCTGGAATTGAAGTGATGACACATGCTGGGATCAGTGAAAGAAATGCACCAGAGGTGCTGATTTTACTGCTGACTGGACTGGAATGGGACAAAATGTTACAGTGTTTACACAGTATTTTTGTCTGCTTATCGCACCTCAAGAATTCCACAAGATAAAAGTGGTGTTATAAGTTAATTGTAGTTACACTCTGCCTTATCTCGAATTCTATCTTGTCACCTTGTGTGCTAACTAGGGGAACTGATAAATAGGGTACCACATGTACAGTACTGTGCAAAAGTCTTGGGCCACCATTATATTTGTTGTTTTATCAAATATATATTTATTATATTTAATATATTATCGGTGATTGGTCCCAAATATTTCAATCATGCTGTCATCACCATATCACGTTTTCTTTTTAAAAGAAGTAGTTGTGAAGTAGTGCCACCATTTCCAAAAACACCTTAACTGATTAAGCTTCCGCAGACTGTAGTATGACCAACTTGGCTTCCCAATGAGGCAGATAATGTTGCTTCTCAAGTGTAAGGGGAAGTCACAAGAAAAACTTATAGCCAATTAAAGCTGTTTTTTTTTTACATTTAATACTGCATACACATTCCTGTATTTTTTATTGTATTATAAAAGATACTTTCAAGTAATTATGTATTGTCATTATGCTGTTGCTGCAAAATCCTATATCTAATACAATTGTAGCCAAGACTTTTGCACAGTACTATACATGACTAATCAATAAAAGGAAAACTCTGTGTTTACGTGACTGGCAGTAATATAATTCTACTTCACAACCATCCAACAATCTCACCAAAGAGTGCATGCATTTCAAACTTAATGAATATATTAGTAGCATTAATAGTATATATACAATTAAGTATGCAATTCAGAGTCCCAAACTGTTTCAGGCTATTTCAGGGTTGCCAGATCCTGACAGACAAGCAACCACTTTATGGAAACAAGCCCAAAAGAAATCAGTGTCTAACAATAAACTGTCCCTGCAACAATGTTTGATTCCTTTAGCCAATTTCAGGCTTCATTTGAGTTTTAGACAGAGAAAATTGATTGAAATCAGAGTAAGAATAAATGCAAGAAGAAATCTGAGATATCCTATTACTGTGAAAAATCCATGTCTCTTTATCGGATTTCTTAATCTGATTTTTAGAACTTAAAAGTGGAGTATGCTGTTCACATGACTGCTTAAATAATCAGATAAGTGCATAAATTCAACTACAATCATATTATTAAGTCCATGTAAGCAAACTCATTAATAGATGGTGGAAAGGGTGTAGACAAGTTATGGCACCAAATAGTCCATAGTCCAATAGTCCATAACTTAGACCATCCATATACATCCATAACAGTAAAACATAATGTCAGGATGTACACTAGGACGTTTGTTGTTTACTGTTTCGAATGAAATCAAAGCTCATGGTGAGTGATAACATCAGCTCCATCTAACAAAGCTCCTCCTTGAACACACAAAATCAAACTTTTGGCCATGTTTCATCCTCTCTTAAAGCCTGCCTCGTTCAGTAAGGCTCTGTATAAATGCTGGTGATTGGCTCTAACCTCTCTGTCTCAGTTTTTCCCCTTTCTCTTTACTTGGTTAGGGGAGTAACAGCCCCTGCTTTTACTAACTTGGCCAGCTGTACACATTCTTTCCACCATGTCTTGATTACCCCAGCTTGCCAAAGGTTTGGGCGTTTCTGTTTGTCTTCGGTATCTAAGATTGTGCCATTGAGAGTCAGTGAAAGGAAAATGTTGCACGTTTGCTCAAAATCGAGAGAGAAAACAAGCGAGACTCATATCGAACCTCCCAATGCACCGTGTGAATAAAGCTGTGATTTGGCTGAAGACAGATCAAGGACAAAGGCCATCTGCAAGCACTTTGCACGGACAAATGGGCTGCTGCACTACAAGTGTTGTTGATCAGCGAGTAACACACCTTATCGTCGGTCGCACATGTATTCAAGGTGTCCTCCCACAACCTCCCTTACATCACATCTGTTAGCAACGAAAAGTCAATGCATTGTACGACTGAAGTCTCTCTTTTCATGCTTCTATTGGGACTAGCATTAAAATAATGATGATACACCCAGAGCTCTCCAAAGCCTGGCTTAAGGGGCTTTCATTCTCGAACCACACGAAGGATGACTCATTTTATACAGTGCAAATATTTACGAACCTGAATCGTAAAGGAATGTGACATGGTCGCTCCATCAAAGACTTTTACTTACATATTTATTCACAATAAAGACTTCAAATCCAACAATGCAATGCACCATTTTACTAGACACAAACACATACGCCAGCCAGTCGGCTGCAGTCCAGCTAAATAAGAGTCATGTTTTGGTCTTACAGAACTGTCATTTGTCTTTTGGTTATATTGTGGAAAGCTAAAACAGTTAACTGGAGGTTTTTTTAAGCTTTAATTTTGTTCTGAAGTTGCCACAGATACACTGGTGTACAAATTGTCCTCTAGCTTCCAGTTCACTTTTAGAAAAACACTATAGTTTCCAGTGGGTTGGGAGTGTTTTAGTAATCCAAAGCATGTTGGGTTGCCACATTTTAAATATTTGCACTCTCCTTCTGTTTTTAGCTTATCAGTCAGGATCGGGTCTGGACATGCCACAAATGTGCTGGTCCAGTTTTTAAACAAGCATAACAGCTTATGTCATGGTCGATTTTGCACTAAAAAGATGTGTACAGCTTAAAGGACAATGACCAATTTGTTTGGTTATGCCACAGCTGCAATTTGGCAACCCTGATGGAGTGCTGCTAAAACTGCCGCTGTAGAGCTGATGTCTAAAATCATCGTATCATCAGGGCAGCGTTTTGTGTCTGAGCTTCCCTGTTAATTTTGACTTCTGGAGATATAGGTTTTTTAAATCCTAATGTCTGATAAAATACACTAAACTGATTTTACAGTTACAGTTATTAGTTATTCTTATTGGCACACACAGGAACTGCACTTGTAGAGCAATGTGTGACCAGGTCATTGCCTGGGTAGAGCCACCATGCATACATGCATTATGATGGACAATACAGCCCTCATCAGAGTTGTTCAAGAGAGGAAAGGACGCTGGGAAGACTGGAATGTAAGCTCAGGTGTTTGATTTCATGTAATGGATGCATGAATGTTCGTATGAAACCGCGGAATCATTTGTCTTCATCCTGGCAGGAAGACAAAGATTGTGAAACAGGGTCTAAAAACAATGTACCTCATCATGAGGTTAAATATAAGTCGTCGTGGCATATCATTATGTCCTAGATTCGAGCTTGCGTTACATATTTAAACAGATCATGAAAGGAATATGCTCTTGTACGTGTGCTAGGTCTCAACCTGATAAGCTTTGGGACTTCAATTCTATGACTATTTCTGAATTACGGTATGACTCATAATTACATAAGTCTTATAACTAGATACGCTGAAAAAACATTTTGAACATGAATTAAAAAGCTCCCCAAACACTCCCTTACACAAACCCCTTCTTCTCAAGCAACTGACACTTTTGATCAAGGACTCCAGTCAATCCTATTTCTGAAATACTTTCTAAATGGAAGAAAATTTTAACCACCCACACTGGTTCATAACAACAGGAACTTAAACAGAGGAAGTTTAGTATTGAAGCATTGTTATTTCCAAGAAAAAAATAACTAACCACTCAAGTTTGATAAAGGCTTGTCAGCACCACTAGTCCAAAACAAGAGTACAATCTTGTTAAGCTTAGATGTTGACATTAGAGGATATGACTTTGGAAGAGGAGTTCCATTAGAGACCAAAAACACATCCTGAATGGCATTCTAAAGTTATTGTTTGCAGGAAGAGGTGGAAAAAGCAATTTAGTAGTCACTGAGAACAACAAAAAACAGAGCTAAAACACAAATCAAAGCCAGTGACCATAGCAAGCAACAGAATGGGGTGATGTCTAGAGGATTAACCTGAGCCTGGTTTAAACTTCATGATGCCTCAGAGTATCTAAAGAAAATGCCTCAGAGAAACCTCTTTATACACGTATACACTTTGTTTAACTGCTCGATGACCCAAATGTCTAATCAGCCAATCACGCAGCAGTAACCCAGTGCATTTAGGCATGCAGATGACCTGCTGAAGTTCAGATAATCAGAATGGTTGTTGATGATTCTTCTGATCTACTGGGATTTTTACACATGACTATCTCTAGGTTTACTGAGTATATAGAGAATAATCTGAAAAAGAGAAAATATCCAGTAAGGACAATTCTCTGGGTCAAAATGCCTTCTTGATGAGAAGAGAAGAGAAGAGAAGAGAAGAGAAGAGAAGAGAAGAGAAGAGAAAAGAAGAGAAGAGAAGAGAAGAGAAGAGAAGAGAAGAGAAGAGAAGAGAATGGCCATAATGGTTTGATTTGATAGGATGGAAACAAAACTCAAATAACAACTTGGTATAGCCGAGGTGTCTAGAAGAGCATCTGTAAATGCACAAAACGTCACACCTTGAAGCAGGTGGGCTACAGCAGCAGCAAGAACAAATGCCTCTAAATACCAAATAGGCACTCCTTCAACCCCACAGCTCTGAGTATTGTTACTTACCATGTGCATCCATTTGTGATCATCTCTTCGGATTGTTACTTCCAGCAAAATACCACATCACATCACAAAGCTCAAATAATCTCAAACTGGTTTATTTAACCTGACAATGTTGAGTGTGCTCAATTGGCCTCCAACATCACCAAATCTCCATTTCCAGTACCTTGTTGAATCTGTGCTTCAAAGATTTAAGCAAGGTCTGGATGCAAAAGTCTAAACTCTAAGCTTTTTCAAGCTGGCACTGTTGAGCACCTTTGCAAGGCTCATGAACTTCTGGGTCAGGTCTCTCTGGATAAGGGTGTCTCCCATATTCTCTAAATGTTCCTCTCAAAGCCACCTTCATTGGTCCGTCACTGTTCAAAGGTTTGAGGATACGTTTTAACACTTAGCTTACCAATCATTTCAGAAACCAGTGCAAAAGGGACTATCAATTAGCCTTTGATTGCCCTGGTAAGAGAGTCTTAAAGCATTTTGCCACCCTTCTGCTCCGACCTTTCTTCAGCCTTTCATAATGGAGCAGAACAAGTTGTTCAAGCCATATTTTAACAAAGCACAACTTTTCAATTAGACAATGACAATACATCAGCCTCAGTGCCGAACCTCTGCTCTCTAAAGTGCATTCCTGGACCGACAACACACACAGCAGCGGGAGCCAAGTAAGCTTCTACAGTTCCAGTGGGCAGAAGATACAAGCAAGAGACAGCAGTTTTCATACAAAGGCTGGAGAAAGTAACACCTGTCCTGCCGCTGACTTTCCCCCATATCACCCAAAGACGTCAGAGGGAAGAAAATCAGACAGCCGTTTCTAAACACCGCCTCATCATGGTAAAATGTGTGCAAGCGGGACGTGCAAGCTCAGGCAGTCCGCAGTCTCCCAGATGAGCCAGATAAAAGCGCTGCTTAAAATTACACGCACACGTGTTAGGAATTAGCAAAGCCTTGGCAAAATAACTCTGGTGTGAAACACAGATAGCAATTAGTCAGTGCTAAATGCATCAGAAGGAGCAGCAAGCCTAGAACTAATGCCTAAACCGCAAACAAGTAGCACAAAACTCAAGCTGTTATTAAATGTCTTGTTTCAAGTCATACAAGATCATACAAGAACATACATGATGGTTGATAGGTCTAGGCTTGAGAAGTAGACCACTCTGTCCCAAAACATTAATTTGGAGCCCAAAAACATACTTTAAGCATACAGCCACTTTCCTTCAAGACGTTACACCAATTTGCCGTAGGTGGGATGTCTGGGAGGTGTCCACTTAGTAATGGTAACAATTGCGTCCTATACGTCCAATTTGTCCTATGCAAAAATGATACCTCAGGGAAAAAAATGAACTTTATTTCAAAACCTGACACAAGGGAAAAATTTACATTTCACTATAACTATGCTAAAACTGTCAGAAAGCACTCTGAAACACAAAGTATCGTTAATCACTGGTCACGTCCCAAACTGAATACACGTCCCTTAACCAATGAGACCCAATGACTGAGGGCAGAGCCAAAATCTGACTTCACAACCTTCCAATTATTAGTCCACATTTAATTTGGGTAGATGCTTAAAGCTGAACCGAGCTGCCAAAGGTGAAAGGTCTTGCCCAAAGCAACAACAGTGGCAGGTTGGAGCGGCTGGGATTTGAAGACTTTCTGATTCCAGAGCCTTAAGCACTGAGGTACCACTCGAAGACTTTAGGGGAAAAGTCTACCAAAATTCACTAGCTTTCTCCTAATTGCTTTTACATCTGTGACAGCTTCTAGGCAACGCCACAATACAGACCCACACAAGAAGACTTTGGTCAGGGGACAAAAACAGCTGAGGATAAATCAGCTTGTTCCCGATGTGACGACGAGACCAGGCATCATAAACGAGGACACATGCTGAACGTGCACACCTAGCAGCTGCATATAGAGCCGTGGGTGTCTTTAAAACACGGTCTGTAACTGCCAGCACAGGACAGGAGAAACTGTAATTTTGGATTTGGAGTAAAAAGTCATCCAATGGATAACCCTAACCCAACCTTTACTCCCTCTGCCACAGGTTGACATCTTCTACCACTATATGTAAGCTACTAAATATGAATTAGGGTACTAAATATAATTCAGGGTAGTTAGTATTTTCAAAGCATATCTCAAGATAACACTCTTATTTGCTCCACAGCGTAGAAGAACAGTATTCTCTGACCACAAAAGCAATCCTAGTTCTGAGTCACAACTGGATCTCCAGACCCATGTCCAGTTCTCAGTCTGTTCCTCTTGGCTTGGTGAACTACATTTTTGGATGCACATCCAACATTGTTTTTCCTTCTGAACGGCCACGGAGCGGTCAGGAAAACACGGCGTTCATTTCAAGTCTAGGAAGGGAAAACAATCAAATTGGCAACATGGCCAAATTCAGTAGGCTACTGGCAAGCAGCTAGGCTTCTCGCAGCGATTATGATGTTGGGGAGAATAAGAAGCAAAACACAGTTCTACAGACAGAAAAATAATAAACATAGAGAAGTTACAGAGTAAGTATATGAAATGTGCCACACGAGCCCACAGGAATCTCGCATCTGAGCCGACAACATGATGCACAGAAAACAGGGTGAGGCAAAGTCAACGACTCCATTTCAAAACTTCTCAGGGCATTTATGAAGATGAACAGTACTGTGCAAAAGTCCAAGGCCACTACTAGATTTGCGTATTTAGCAATGTATACTATAATGATTATATACAGTGTTCAGCGGGGGTTACGTTGCAGGACCGCGATAAACGAAAATCTATTTCTATTTCTAATTCTAATTTATTTAAGTATTTATACACTATTTTGGCTGTAGAACTTGCAGAACGTTTGGGTGGCATCGTAGGGCTTAAATGAATTCAGTTTATAATGATACTTTTACAAACAGCAAACAGCCATTTACTGTAAATCGTAATATTTTATGATTTATAACATTCCTTTATTGTTAGAATTAATATTGTTCATATATTTTTTTAAATTTTGTGATTTTTTTTTTATGTAAATGTTCTGCAAAAACCCACGAAACAGCGAAAATCCGCGATATATTTTTTATTATTATTATTATTTTGTGAAAATCCGCGATGCACCGAGGCCATGAAAGGTGAACCGCAAAAGGTGAACCGCGAAGTGGAGAGGGACCACTGTATATGATTATATATTTATTAAGATAAAACCATAAAAAATAGGAAATATGTACAAAAACAGTATTTAGTGGGAAAAAGTGGGGTGCTCCCCTCTTAAAAAGGCCATTTCTGATCGGGCTTTTTCAGACTGGTCAACTTTTCATCCTGGAAAGAGAAAATCTATATATCGTGGTCAGTGTTGTTATTGAATAAATCAATGTATGAAAAAACTGTGGTATCTTGGCTATTTTGAAAATACCATAACACTACAGCAATATATAATATACATATATACAGTACTGTGTACAAAAGTCTGAAGCCACCAGAGGGCTAGATATACCATTTAAGCAATACTTTCATGTATAGTAACCATATATAAATATTTCTCTGTTTCTTTATTGAACACAACCAGAAAATACAAGAAATTTAGAAACTGAGTAGTATTACAAATTAAATCGATTAGAGAGGCAGGTATTTAGCGTGACTTTTCTTCACACATGAGCATTAGCAGCAGCGTTTGGTAGCCTCATGGGGATGCCAAGGTGACAGTTTGAAAAAGTCTGATCAGAAATGGTACTTTTGGAAGGGTAGCAGTCAAAAAGCCACACGTTGTAGGGGAAACAGGGCGAAAAGGCTCACAAAGACTGAAATGAAGATCAGTGGAAAATGCAATTATGCCAAGGCAAATCCACGTTTGAATTTTTGGGGTCCAATTGTCGACTATATGTTATATACTGTATGGTCATTACTGCATTGCTAAAACAACAAATCTAATATGTAACCCATAACTTGCTTTTCACTAAAAACTGTTGAATATTACAGAAATATATTTTATATTTTATGTTTAAATCCTTGCTCTTGCTTTATAAGAAGCATGTGAAAGTGCTTCCATTATTTGGGAGGGGAGAACATACAAAGAATTCCAAGAAGTTAATGAGTACATATTATTACTTAAATCCAAACAAAAAAGCCATTGGATATCATTCCAGAGCACCTGTGTGCTACCAAATATGGATTTACTTTAATGTTTCAGGCAGTTACTAGTAGGCCTATAGCGTAAAGCAGAGAGGAGCATGTGGTGGAGTTTCTGCATTCTTTTAATAACTGTTGGGCAAATGAGTAATTTATTCTGATAGTTAACCTATCTTACCTTTGCTTTGTTATTACACTAAGAGCATCACAGCTTTTGGAATTTCATGCCAAGCTCAGTTCTGCAGAGTTGCCATGGAGAGATCAGAGGGGGAAAGCAATGAACCCCACCATGAACCAATCTGTTAAGCAGCAGCTCCCATTTTCTGACTGTGCATTTGTCAGATCACTTGGATGGAGTGCTGCATAACTATCCATCTGACCTAAAACATGGCAGCTTGTATGAGATATGGATCTTTATGTAAAACTGCATAGATTTATATCCATAATTGATTCCACATATAGCAAATGAATGACAGACCAGCACTGGTCCAACACCTTAACAAATCTTAATACTGTGTGGCCTGCATTAGATAGTGACTTTAATAGAAATTAATGACTGATTAGATTAGATCAGATAATGACAGGTGTCCCAAAGTGTTTATGTACAAAAAGTCTACATAAAATGATAGAATCATACTGAGTTTGATCAGCTATTTGCTATATTTCTATTTTCTTGTGGACTGGGAAGCACAAACCAGGATGGAAGGATAAGCAAGACATTTAAAACAAGAAACAAACCAGTCAAAACTTGCAGAAAATTTCACTATTAGCCCAAAATAAAATCGTGACGCCCTTTAACTTCAGCTTCCAGCTGTGTTATTTTCATCCCCCTCATTGTCATTATCAAAACTGACTCATATGCGCCAAACCTCAACCGTATTTGGCCTGGAATTAATATATATCTGATAAAAAATATCTGCTGCCTGACTTCTTTCTACTTCCAAATAATATAAAAATCTATCCTGTCTTTGCTCAACTAGTGTTATACAAATGTTAATATTTGCTCATGTCTTAGATGTAGGACATTTGTCGCTGGGGTCATACACTATCTATAATCAGGTGCTGTTTGCTTTTCGGTGGACCAGTGCCAGTCATCACCTCTGTGTGGTTTACACAAATGGTCTAAGCATTTGTTTTGGAAGAGCTTTGACAGCGGTCATGTGTAAAACTTTTCTAAAAATGGAAGTAGGGGTTTGGATTGCAGAATGTCGGTGTGAAGACTGAGAGGGGGTGTATGAATATCTTAAAACTGTGTAACTTCTCAGAAAACCATTTTAATAATACCAGCTTTATTTATATGTATATTTATAATAGGGTTGAACAGTTTACCAGAAGGTTAAAAGGCTTGCCCAAGAGATCAACAGCTGGAAAAAACAAGCTGTATCTCATTTATACTACGTGTTTAATACAGTTTATAGACAAGTTTTGTGGACACCCCTTTTAATTACTAACATCTATCTGTTCTCTTTCAACTGGCCTGCTGTCCTTAAAGACATCCAGCTTTGATAGAGAATTTGGCATAATTGCACAGCACCTTGACCTTAACGTTATCAGACACCTTGCACTGGAACACAAAAAGGGAGCCAGGTCTTACATTAGAAGCCGACCTTAACATCATGTTCCAAATTCTAGTGGAAAGCCCTTTTAGAAAGTGGGTGCAAACTCCATACTGCTACCCATGTATTGGGTGTCCACAAACTTTTCACAAATACAGTAGTGTAGGTCTTAATAGTCCTTTGTTACTGAAATGACCTTCATAAAATGACCCATATTACCAACTGCAGCATCTAGCAGAAGCTCTTATGCTGAGCATTTAAAAATTAAGGGCACCAACATAGGCAGCTTTCTGAATGTGACTCATACAATCCTAAGTAGTAGCCCAGAATCTTTAAGTCAGCACTGTCCCTGTTAGGTTTGGATCATTTGACATTCAGTGGTATGCATCACAGATGCATCGGTGGCATCTACCAAGCCCTGTATCAAACTGGTGCTATGTTCAGGGCACATGCTTTATTGCTCACTTTGAGTTCTACAGAGCAAACATTGTCCGAAATCTGCCAGTCACATGTTAAGAAAATGTTGCAATGCAGTTGGTGCATCTCTAGTCTGGAAGCCTAAACCTTAACCACAGTTCAGGAGCCAAAGGCAATCTCTCTGAGATACATGAGAAATCATCCATAAAGGGAACCAGGCTTAGCCATGCTCCACAGGGTGCAACTGACCAACAAAATAAGCAGAGCTATTTTGAATTCAGGCATTATTTGCAAGTGAATGATCTTCAGCATGGCTGGTCCACTGTGTTCAAAATACATATTTGGAAACAACATTCTGCTTCCAACCAGTGGAAGGAAGACGAGAACTTCCTCTCTCTGCATTATTGCACGGCAAACCGCAGCTTCCGTCAATTCACTCTGCTTTACCTCATAAAATCTGATTGTTATTGTTGTGTTCAGACTAAGACGCCCTTTTCTATGAGACGTAATTCATAGCTAGATTGTGGGAAGATGTTGCTGTTGCTTGGAACTCGGTAGGTATTGCAGCAACGTTTCTTAGGAGGCAGCTGCTGGACACACCCATTCGCACCTCTGGAATTTCCTGTGGGTGCAGAGTAATAGGTAGGGCTCTGAGCCCAACACACACGCTATACACACGCTCACATATAAATCCTCTTGTGTAATATGTGCCAGATGGGGCAGAGTGATGGGAAGGTGGAGGGATGGGCTGACTTAATCTCCATTCATTCCCCAAATCCTCAAATTTTCCCTCTCCACCCAACCCTCTCCAATAAACTACGCCAGTCTTCTCCACTCTCACGACATGGACTGCCCAGCTTTCTTCATCCCTTGTGAAATGCCTTGTACTGGACACACTGGAACATATCCATCACGTAGGTTGCTCATAGCAGACAAAGTCTGGACTTATTATTGGAAACTCTAATCTTGACATGAAAAGGGTCGGCCAAGGCAAACGTGCCGGGACAGGGTACACTTGTTAAACGATTTGCTCGAAGACAGGGAACAGCACTACCCCTGTTCTTCCCAGAGGGCTTGTCAGTGTTATCAAGACAGAAATTTCCTTGACGATAAGACCTGTTTGGTTTTCAAAAAGAAATGAGTGGGATTAACAATTAAAAAATGTAGCAAGCCTAACACAACCAGCTATGTCTGTAAAACACATTTAGATTTCTTAAAAGATTCTATTTGGAATAAACAGACTAAAAATTATTACTTGGAAAATGCATAAAACAAAATTTTCTTACCTTGACTTCACATTTCTTGTGGCAAGCTAACCGACACACTGTATACAAAAAAAGAGAGAGGGGAAACAGGATATTTACATTTTGCTAGCAATTAAATTTTACATTGTACAAACAATAAATTCAAGCATTGTTAGGCGTAATTAAAAGAGACATTCAATATATCAGGAGTGTGCCCTCACATACAGGGTTCCTGTCGAAGACCGCAGCATGTTTACTCTCAGCTTGCAGTCAGATACGATTTGCCATTAGTGACATGATGTTACCCAGAGCTCAGAAGACCTTCTGCTTTTTGGCTACCCTCAATCGAAATCAGTGGTCAGGCTCATAGCCTGGTTATACAGCATGGGAAATTTTGAATCCCTTTTTAATCCAGGAGCCCATGCAGGATGCCGGAGGTTTAGCATGCATAGCTTCAGGAAAAAAAATTATGACATTAAGTCAAAGTTTAATATTTAATATTAAACATATTCGTTTGCAGGGGTGTGTGATATTGACAAAAAAATTGTATCCCCATATGTATACATATCAGATGTTAAATGTACATCTGTGTACATGTCTTGCCATCATTTTTTCATGGAATCATACCATGAATAATTCCAGATTTTGTTTTTTGTTGGTACCTGGAAGGTTTAAGCTGTGGACAGCTAGCTCATGAAGTTGATCAGAATCTTCATGTTCTACACAGTGGTTAGTTTGCAGATGGAGAAATAAGTTCAATGTTGAGTCAAGTCAAGTCAAAATTATTTAGATATTAGATATTAGAGCATTGTTTCAAAACAGCTTTACAGCATTATATTAACTTAAAAGGCCAATCGCAAATCGAGCAAACCTGGGCGACAGAGGACAGGAAAAACTCCCTGAAGGACAAAGACTTAAAAAGGGACCCATCCTCCTTGGGTGGCCTAGATGTTAATTAAAATAATTAAGTTTATATCTATATTAAAACTTAGTTAATAATAAAATGTAAATAAAGTAATATAAAAAAATATATAAATATATATATATTTGTATTGGCAATGATACAAAGAGTCACTTTAGGATCTTAAGTCCTCAGCGGGAAGTTCTTGGAAGCATACCGTCCCATGCCAACTGAAGAAAGAAGGATGATGTTGAGCTGATGATGGCAGCCCTTTTCCAGTTTGAACCATAGTTTGCAGATCCTACCCTTTATAAGCAACTGTTGTCTTTCCAAATCCAAACCACCTACATGCAAGTGAGGATGAGCCCCATATAGCAATTAAATCTATTGACAAACACTCTGACGGTGGTGCTGTTCTGTATTTTGTCTCGTGGCGCATTTGGTTTACTCATTCCTAATGCTCTAGCATGCTGCATTTTATCCTAACTGACAACATGATTAAGATACATATCACACACTCCTACTAGATCACCCATTTCGTCAAAGAGCACATTAGCAGCCTCGTATTTTTGAATCTCCATTATTGAATGCAGAACTTGATGCTATTTATTAGGTGGCACAGACAGTCTGGGATATGTTTGATTTTCACAATGTTCTTTTGATTGCACAAAGGCTCAAATGTTGCCTTCATGACCTTCAGTCATGTCAAGCTGGTATGTTTCAGTTGCATAAAAACAACTATTTTACAGTGTGACTCATAACAAGCAATACTGACACAGGGTTAGTCTTAATGGCATCACTAAAGAATACAATAACATATAGTTAGTCCTGGGTAACAACTTGCATGTATAAACTTGAGTATTAAGAGTTTCTGTATGATCATTTTTTTTCAGCTTAGTCCATCGTTATAGTTGTCATCCGGCCCCACCCCTAAAGAGTCACACTGTTAGTGATACTCCAGCAGCCAGTGAAGTACAGAGATAAAGGTCTTAGAGCGGCTTTCATCTCCCTGCACTTTTACCCTCCTCAGCATCACCTCCCAAGCATACACACCCATAATGCCCTGCTCACAGTAACATAGCACACACTGTTCTCTGTAGCTGAGCTGTCGTTTCACTTACAGAGGAGAGCCTTCACCAGCAGAGAAGCCAGGAAACCCCTTACCAGAGTGGTGAAATGTCCATTTGAAACTGGTGGCTCAGTGGTTAATGCTCTGGACTATGAATGGAAACCCCTGGGAAAGAAAGAAACCTCGAAGTAGTGTTCAACCTCAGGACAGTAGAGGCCTGGTTGCTGAACTATAGACCAGCATTCAGTTAAAAAAAATTGATTCTTGCTTACAAAGGCAAAATGGAGCAGCGCCTTGATCCCTGGGGGCTCTGCTCAAACCCCTACCCACTGAGATTCTGGTATGGTTCATGTGGAGACGCCACTCTCAACTCATAAATATGGAGACAAGCATCAAGACTCTCTCTGTACTGGGACCCATGTGGAATAAACTTCCACTGGACGTTCGAGCGTCTCTTGCTGTCTTCAAATGGCAACTAAACATTCACTTTTTCACTCAGCACTCAGACAGACCGATCATGCACCAACACATTTACAGTACTGCGCAAAAGTCTTAAACCACCATCTGACTTGGTGTTTTAGCACTGGAATAATGTACCCATATACGACAACTTGAATTCTTCATTCCATAATGCTCTTTTCTACTAGATCTTCATTCCGATCTTTGTGAGCTTTAGGATATCTTAGACTTTCACACTGTTCCTGAAGCCTCCAGATGCTACTTCTATTCAAGCGTTATGGACGTTCACACCAAATACTTGCCACTGTAGCCTATATAAGATATTTTTTATCTTATATTTCGCAGATTTTTAATACTTCATACAAATCTCCTTTATCTTTAATTAAATTCAATTCAATTTTATTTGTATAGTACTTTTTAAAATAGACATTGTCACAAAGCAGCTTTACATTGATGTATGCAAGTGTCACAAATTGAGATTCAATTTGTTCCTAATGAGCAAGCCAATGGTGACAGTGGCAAGGAAAAACTCTCTGAGACTAAGAGGAAGAAGCCTTGAGAGGAACCTAAACATTGAGAGGATTTTCTGCTTGTATCCACACAAAGAGAATGATAATTAAAGACTAATTCCAAATTCCCCAGATCTCAAACCGATCTAGCATCTGTGGGACATGCTGAACAAACAAGTCCGATCCAAGGAGGAACTTGATACATAGGACACCTTGAGAGGTCTTGTTGAGTCCATGCCCCAACAGGTCTGAGCCTTGGCACCACGAGGGGAAGCCTGCACAATATAAGGCAGGTGGTTTAAATATTAGGACTGATTAGTGTATATTTCAAGAGACCCGTTGTTTCTCTTATCTATTACCATGTTTGGTATTTCTTCCTGCATCATTTACTAACAGCGTTTATTTAGATGGTAGTGTTGGGCTAGAGCACAAAACACTTATTGTAAATGTTGTGAATAAAAAATGAAATGTAAATGTATTTAGAAAGCTGTCTGTTCAAATCAAGCGCTCGCACACACTTTCAAGGGCTCTTTTGTAAGTTTCACAGCTTACCGGGGTAGCTCTAACAGGTCCAAATGTGATAAACTGACTTCCGATGACTGTATAACATGGAACGTCATCGAGCCTTTTAGTATAAGTGCTAATATTTGCCTATGGAGATTGCATGGTTGTACGTTTGAGGTCATAACCCTTGTAGCAATAGGTATGGCTTAATTTGATAAATCCACTAGACAGAATTTCCACATGCTCATGCTTATACAAACTCATGTATTTGTAAACAAAGTCATGCTAGTGTAGAGGTAAAAAGGTTAGTCTTCTCTTGGGGTACGATCTCTATGCTTATAGGAGCATTTCTAAAAGGAATGCAGGTTTTGGCAGGTATCCCGCATACTTTTAAAGATATTTTAATTAGCACACGAGTCTCCTGTTGAGCTGAGATTGCAGCAGATGTGAGACAGTATGGACTGATTAAAGCTTCTCGTCTGCAGTACAGGGTGACTTAGTGTTGAGGCATGTGCATGCTCCCTCATCAGAGAAAACGGTGCCTGATTGGCAGCACTGCTGAAGTTTCATTTATTATCACTCACAGAGCCCAGAACACATGCCTTCAGTGTGATACAGTCCACTCACCTGGACTTGGTGTGCAGTTTTCTCTGAAATCTGCAACACGCTGTCCGTGTACATCATGAAATACTTATCTAAATAATCACTTCAAGGGCTGTTTGAAACTTGATAATACACATTGCCTGGGAGGCATTTCTCAAAATATATGGGTATGAAGAGAAGGCAAGAGAGCGCTGGCTTAGTCGTTAAAGTTTCTGGCCAACTAATCAGATCAATATGGGTTAAAGTCCCAAATCAATCAAGGCCACGGAGCAACGTTCAGCAGCTTAGCCAGAGGTGGCAGTAGTAAACAAGTTCTTAACTTAAGTAAAAGCACTACTCATTATAAAACATAATTATAGGCAATAATTGACAAATAAAAAATGCAGCCAAATGCAGAAATGTCAGATTGAATCTTGGTTTGCAGTAATGTCATGAACGAGCAACCTGGAACTCTGGAACTGTATTGTTTTTAGAGATTAATACAGGAACAGCCAGGTTTGAATATGCAGGCCTCATGGTGAGCGCTTCAGTCCTGCCTTTGCTGTGGAGCAACACACTGCTCCAACTTCTGCTCTGAAGATCTAGGGAGCCATCATTAATGATGTCAGCAATAGCAGTGATAGGAGGGACACTAACAACTCAGAAATATGCACTGCACATCCATTTTGAGCTCATTGCTCGACCCCGGACACCTTGGGACACCTCCTGTCAGATTTAATGCCAGTCAAGCATTTATAAGGCCACCTGGGATTCAAACTGCTGCAATCTACAAGTGTGCAGGATCTACAGGGGCAGCTGCAACTTCAGTGGGCAAATGTGATGCCAGACAAGATACAGAACCTGTTTTCCTCCAATGCCCAACCTTTTCTTATCTTGTATCCAGGCTAGAGGCGACCCAACAGGGTACATTGAGTTGTACAGTATCATTTTGCTGCAGTATTGTAATCACTTACATATATCATCATTACGTTCACACAAGTTTCATTTCATCTCAACAACTTCTTCTTGGTGAGTTTTTGGTCAAGTTGTTTATTTTATATGTAGAAATATAAAAGTAAAAGTACTTTTATTGAGGGCAAGATGTACACATCCACGTCATGACATGAGGGAGCATACTGGTTTGTGCTACATTGCATGAATCACCTTTCAGTAATGCAGCTGAATTTCTCATAACTAGACATGGTGATATTCAGTAATGCAGTTCATCATGATATTTATCCCAAAAAATCTCAAATTATTATCGGCACTTGGATAATTTATTTGATCTCTGGTTTATTGCTAGAGTCACTCATTTTAAATAATAAAGTTCAGCTGTTGTTGTTAATTTTGATTCAAAACGAATGGATCCCTGTACCTGAATGAATTCAGCGGAAGCCTAAAATGACAGAACAAAATCCACTATAAAACTGTTATGATCTTCACGTGTACTATTACCAGTGCCTACAAGCAACACGAGCAGATGCCTCTTTGTAATTATAATAAACCCTGGGATAAATACAGGTCTTAGGAGGACAACGGAGCTATGATTCCTGGTGAAACTTATCCACACGCACCAGATTGTGTCATGACTTCATGGATTTGATGGCTTCTAACAATCCGACATTATGATACCATACAGGTAAACCTGAGGTTTAAAGCAGCCTCAAGCTGGGTGGAAATGATTAGCTAGGCTTTCATTACGAAACATGTTACATCAGGGATTTACGGAGTGACTTCGCAAGACGCCCAGCATTGCTCTCTGAAGCCAACTGGAACGCTGCACGCACGACACGCAGGAGAAATGTTTCTCCACACGTGAGGCCTGAGGTCACGCCGTGGAGCATGGGAGCTGAGAGAAGAACTTCCATATTGGGTGTGAAAGTGCAGCATGTGTGCATTTGCCTTGTTTGGAAGTTCAGTGTATAAACACAGCCATTCTGGAACAGGGAGGACAGGGGGAGAAGGGATGGTGGGTATGGATGGAGTAAGAAATGAAGAGGGAAGACGGTATGGAAAACAGTGTGCTGCTTCATATCTGATTCACTGCTTAAAGAATGTTTCCGAAGGGGAAGGGTGAACAGGCATTTCCCGAGCTGGACGTTTGGAACGTTTGGTCAGCGGTCTCTGAGGACTGGGTCGGGTTGGCCTGTCCAGAGATTGGCAAAGGGATATCCTTTAAAAAAAAAAGCTTATATTGGAAACTCTTCACACACACATACTCTATGTGGAGTACTCATACACACGCATTCATTACACCAGGAGCACACACCACGTACACTTTCCCACACATGCACGATATCCCCTAAATCTCGCAGTGTCGAACCAATGTTTAGAGCTTTGGCTACTTTAGCATCAACAAGACATCGATTGTGATTCACAAGCTTCAGAGGTCTAACCAGCAAGCATGCCACAATAAACACTGCAGCTAGGCAGCTGTGTAATGGTATGCAAAGAGAGTGCATGTTTCCTAAATGCTCTTATGAAATAAAGCATTACTCCATTCCCACTGAGCCGACCTAGTGAATATAGATCTGAAATTTGCTATGTTCCATTACATGTTTCACCAAAACACATATTTAGGGCAACTTTAAAAGTGATTAGTATTGTATTAGTATTGTATTAGTATTTTCCAGTAAAATGAACAACTTACAGTCGTCCAAACAGTTGGTTGTTAAGGGCCAACCAGTGCCAGTTTGGAGGGACTTGTACCAGTACCAAACCCTGACATATTCTCTGGCCTGTCTATCATTGATTACTGCCTCCTTGCCACCTGTGCTTCCCATTGGTCCCATCCCAAGCAACCCTGAACTCGCTTTAAACAGTATAGAGATGAATAGTGTCTAATTGTTTTTGCCTTGTCGAGGGTAGTGTGGTCATCACATCGGAGCGCAGATCCAAACTGTAGCCCTCTCTCTGAACACTGGTTTGCCTCTCTGCATGCTGGTTTGTATTTCTACGTGCTGTTTCCTGTGCACTCTCTGGTACGTCTCTCTGCGCTCCCTCTATATGCTGGTTCTTTTCTCTATGTGCTGTTAATCTCTCTGAACGCTCTGCTTTGTCTCTTTGCATGCTGGTTCATCTCTCTCTGCACAATTTCTCAGCTTTCTGCATATTTATTTGGCTCTACATGCTCTTTTATTCTCTGTTTATTGGCTCATTCCTCTGCATGCTGTTTCATCTTTCTGCATGCTGGTTCATTTCTCTGCATGCCCGTTTTTCTCTTTCCATGCTCATTCGACTCTCTGCACACTGGTTAATATTTCTGGACACTGATAGTTCCTGTGAACTGGTTAATCTCTCTTCTCACAGTTTCATCTTTCTGAATGCTGGATCGTCTCTCTGCTTGCTGTTTTGTCTTTCTGCATGCTGAACCATTTCCCTGCATGCTGGCTTGCCTCTTTTCACGCTGGTTCATCTCCATGCATGCTGGTTCATCTCTTTGCACACTGTCTCAGCTTCCTGAATGCTTGTTCTTCTCTCTGTGCTCTATTTCGTTTCTTTGTGTGTTTGTTCATAATGTGCGAATTTCTGTTTAATAAAACTTCCTACCCAAAGCCTGTACTGTTACATGTCTCATTTCCATATTTAATCACAGAAGTATCTTCCTTTTTTGCCGAGCACTTTGGTATTTCTATGTATGTTTCCTTTATAGGGAATTCTCAAAGTATACAAAAACAACAAAAACTCATAAATGCTGATCTTTTCTCGTGAGCATTCAAGACCAAATGTGAGTGTGTAGGATTGTGTTTGTGTGCTTATGTACTGTATGTTGACAATGTACTGTAATCCCAGTCTACCGACATATAAGTAGACAAAATATAGTGTGGATTCATACCACATTATCTGTGTAACGTAGTAGAAATATTGAAGTTCAGTAGTGCTGTGAGTTCGTTTTTATCCCTTTTGTTTGGCACATTTTCAGCATAAATATTACTTACCGCTCATTAAAACATAAATGCCTGTTCAACAAGCGCATCATCATGCCATTAAGTTCATTTACTTCTGTATTCCCATCACCTTATTCAACGCTGTCCGGCCTCTCCCCTGGTTCTCCTTGAACTGAGATCATAAAGCTACAGCACACAATCTGAGATGCCTTCCTGTCGGCAAGAGGGAAGCTGAAACATCCTGGACCTCAAAAGCTTTTTATATGATGCTCATCTGGTGCAGATTTACCAGAGAACCGCTCAGCGTGTCCCAATCTAATTCCGCACTAATAGTGCACAAATTCTGAGGTTTCCGAGAACGCTGTATAAATCAAACTGCATCTGCTGGACCAGCTGGACGCACATTGGGGTGCGTCAAAACATTTATGTTATCTCTAATTTATAGGCAGTGCAGTAGGCAGTGCAGGCGTTTCTGATTGTGCCAAGAATGTCAAGATCATGGTTTCAGTCTTCATTGTGGTTGACCGTTTCAATAGATCATCCATCTACACATGTAAGGTCGAGTTTAACGAACTCTGTCATGCTGCCCTCTAGTGGATCATGGAAGTAATAGCTGTGAAGAAACACGATGGATGATACAGACTCAAACCGTGATCTATGCCACACTTAATACACTATAAGAGCCATGGGTTAAACTCTACACAACTAATCCAAAGGTTGTGGGTTTAAGGTTTAAGGTTGTGGGTCAAAGTTTGCCGCTGTTGGGTTTAACCTGTTTGGTGGCCAAACGATTACCTACCAGGAAGTTGCAAATGTCCATGGACACTCCGGCATCCATTACATCAGAAACCTAATATCCCTGTCATAAACATAAATATATGGAAAACAAATCAAATAGCTATAAATATCTGTAGAGCTGCAGGTCTTTTAAATTAGCAACCGCCCCTCAACACTTTAGCAAACACTCCGAAGATGAGATATGTGAAAAATACATATTTTACTTTCAAAAATAAAACTGGCACCGTTTGTGTTTGAGGTGGTAGTAACTTCAGGTTCCCGTTAAACTTTGTAGCATGAGGATAATCTGGTTTTGAATACTTCGGGGGTGAGATTGAGAAGAGGTGGTACTGTTTAGAGAATGTTTAATGAGTGGAAAATGGGTCACAAAACAGATGTTAATGATTGGCAAAAATGAGTGTTTGAATTTGGGCGTACCAAAGGCCATAGTGTGAAGGAAGTAGCTAAATTAGCAGGTGTAGGAAAACATAAGGTCAAATACAGTAGGTCTACCAGCAGTGGCAAAAAAAATCCCAGTCTACAGGTAATACTTTAATTATTTTTAAGAATTTGTGAAGGTGTTGCCGTTAGTTACAGCCACATATTACTAAATTTGTCTAATGAGTATATATACAGTAGCAAAAAAGGTCAAAGAGTGCTGGCTGTTATGGACTTACATACACGGTCACCTGAACTAATCCCTATTGAGCAAAATACTAATCGGTTCTTAGATCTTCTTTTTAAGAATTCAAATTTTCTCACACTGTTGCTGATGATTTATTGTGAACAGTTTGTACTAGTGGTTTTTTCAACTTTTGGCCCCAGTGTATTAACACTATAAAACATGGCATAGCATGTACCCACGTTAAGGGCTAATATATAATTTAGGAGCAATACTGTCTTTTACAGAGTGCTGTGGTGCTTCTGTGTTTTCAAGCTTGCAGTTCTGGAATTCCCCGTGCCTCGTCTTGATCTTAGCCTGACCCGGAGACTTTAAGCAGTGCTTTCAGCTTCATCTCTACCCACCATGTCCCTATAGTGTATATGTGGTGAGACAATCATTTCAACACATTCTTTTTTAACCCTGAGAAGAATGGAAAAACCAACAACTAAAACCACACAACATGACTAAATCCTTATTTCAGCTTTTTAAACCCCATAAGTGAATGTTCAGCTTTATACAGTGGTGCTCGAAAGTTTGTGAACCCTTCAGAATTTTCTATATTTCTGCATAAATATAACCTAAAACATCATCAGATTTTCACACAAGTCCCAAAAGTAGATTAAAAAAAAAACCCAGTTAAACAAATGAGACAAAAAGATTCTACTTGATCATTTATTTATTGAGGAAAATTATTCAATATTACATATTTGTGAGTGGCAAAAGTATGTAAACCTCTAGGATTAGAAGTTAATTTCAAGGTGAACATAGAGTCGGTGTTTTCAATTAATGGGATGAAAATCAGGTGTAAGTGAGCAGCCTTTTTTATTTAAAGAAAAGAGATCTATTAAAGTCTGCTCTTTGCAGCACATGTTTGTGGAAGTGTATCATGGCATGAACATAAGGAGATTTCTGAGGACCTCAGAGAAATAGTTAGTGATGGTCATCAGGTTGGAAAAGGTTACAAAACCATCTCCAAAGAGTTTGGACTGTACAAATTGAGAAAATGCAAGACCATTGTTACCCTCCCCAGGAGTGGTCGACCAACAAATATCACTCCAAGAGCAAGTCGTGTAACAGTCGGGGAGGTCACAAAGGTCACCCCAGGGCAACTTCTAAGCAACTGAAGGCCTCTTTCACATTGGCTAATGTTAATGTTCATGAGTCCACCATCAGGAGAACACTGAACAACAATGGTGTGCATGATAGGATTGCAAGGAGAAAGCCACTGTTCTTTAAAAAGAACATTGCTGCTTGTCTGCAGTTTGCTAAAGATCACAAGCCAGAATATTTTGTGGATGGATGAGTCCAAAATAGAACTTTGTGGTTTAAATGAAATGCGTTATGTTTGGCGAAAGGAAAACAGTGCATTTTTCTATAAGAACCTTATCCCCTCTGTGAAACATGGTAATGGTAGTATCATGGTTTGGGCCTGTTTTGCTGCATCTGGGCCAGAACGGCTTGCCATCATTGATTGAACAATGAATTCTAAATTATATCAGAAAATTTTAAAGAAAAATGTCAGGACAACTGCCCATGAACTAAATCTAAAAAGAAGGTCGGTCATGCAGCAAAAAACGACCCTGAACACACAAGTCGTTCTACCAAAGAATGGTTAAAGAAGAGTAAAGTTAATGTTTTGGAATAGCCAAGTTAAAGTCTTGACCTTAAATCCCTTCGAAATGGTGTGAAAGGACCTGAAGCGAGCAGTTGAAGTAAGGAAACTCAGCAACATCCCAGTTGAAGCTGTTCTATAAGAAAGAATGGGCTACAATTCCTCCAAGCCGGTGTGCAGGTCTGATCAAGAGTTACCGGAAACATTTAGTTGCAGCTATTGCTGCACAGGGGGGTAACACCAGATACTAAAAGCATAGGCTCACATACTTTTGCCACTCACAAATATGTAATATTTGTATAATTTTTCTCAATAAATAAATGACCAAGTTTAATAATTTTGTCTAATTTGTTTAACTGAGTTCGCTTTTATCTACATTTAGGACTGATCAAGTTTTAGGTCAGATTTATGCAGAAATGTAGAAAATTCTAAAGGCTTCACAAACTTCCGAGCACCACTGTACCACAGCAGTTGGAATTGCTTAGATGGTTATAAGAGAAGGACTTGCCAAGCTATATACAGAATATTTGTGTCATGTTGTGTATATTGAATTGTTTTTAAGCTTGATATTATGACATTGACTGTAGTTCTTATAAAGGACCAAAAACACCAAGAAACTTAAAAGTTGCCTCTATAGCAGCTTGGGGTTCGATGCAACTCAGGTCAGAAAAAATAACACAACGAAATAGAAGGCTGTAATTACGTATGTATACACAAGGTGGCAGTGTCGCTTTAATAATTATAACTGGGTGACTTAGGACCCGAATGTGTCAACACTACATACAGGTGAAACTCAAATATCAGCTAGCAATCCATCAATATGGACAAGTACTAATTCTTGAATTTATTAACATACAAATTTTTGTTTCCCATACTGAATAACAACAACAGTTAAGCTGATTAAGCTAATAATATTAAAGTCAGAACATACTGCATCCCTCAGCAGCACGAGCTGATAAGTGACAACATTAATCTCTTTCTCATTTCACTAATGCAATTCAATTCATGAGAGCAGCTGCAACCAACAAGCTCAGAGTTAAGGTTATATAACGTGTTTGTGTGCATGCATGATGGGGATGATGATCGTGTGTCGTGTGTGTGTGTCCATTTTCTCCCGCACAACATTTATTTAATCATGCTATCCCGGAGGCACGTGTCTGATTTCATATTTCCAAAGTAGACCCTGTGCTTTTCTGACTGAATAAGGAAAACCTGGAGCTCTATCTCCTGCAAAGCCATTTTCCTTATTAAGTAAAAAATGCAAACCTAACTGAATCAGAAAAACACGCAAAAGGTTATTTTTATACCTATCTGAACAGGAGTCTGAGCTTCACAACACACAATGTTCATGCAGGCTTGTGTATTTGTAATGGCAAGTCGGTAGGTGCCAGTGAAAGCAAAACCCTACAGTGGAATGAAAATAAGATGAGCTCATGTTTCAGAACAGGGTGTGTGGTGGAGAAATCATACAATGTGTACTGTCAAACACACACAAGCCCCCTGGCCTTATTCTGTCCAACACACTGGACTCTCTCCTAGAACCAATACACTTTAGACTGTTTAAGCAATACACATCTTATATTGGTCCACTCCCCAGACCTTTTCTTTTAACCAAAACCACTGGACCCTCAACAACCATCAAATACAATGGACTTTCTCCCATAATTAAACCAAACTCTCTACTACAATCAGACATAATGTAATTTCAACAAAAATCAAACACACCCAGTCCCACCATCCCAGCTCTCAATCAGTTAGTTATCAGGAGACGATGTGCCTCCAAGCCCCCAATCTCCTTAAACCCCAGACATGCACCCCCTCCTACTACCTGCATACAGCAGACCCTATCCTAACAAGCGGCCTTGTCCATCAACCAAACATAACAGACCCTCAACAGCAGCTAAACATAACAATGGATCCACTCCACAACCACAAATATACTTAACGCTCCTCTGAAATCAAACAGGCACCCAGAGATGTTTAGTAACGCTACTCTAGTACTCTACTTAAGTACTAAAATACAGTACTTTTACGTTTTTGGAGTATTAGTTTCTTCTCCTATTTCTACTTTTACTTCACTACATATGTTTGATGAATTTAATACTTTTACTCCGATACATTTTTCATGTGCCGAATCGTTACTTGTTACTCTTTAAAACCCTTATGAATCAGACCAAACTCATAGTATAAATGCCAGAGTAGTAGATGACTCTATCATCGGGTTTGTTAAAGCTGGCTTATGATTGGACAATTCACGCTAACAAGACCGCAAGTTCAGCCTTTTTTTTTTTTTTTTTTTTGCTGTCGACATGGAAGAAGACGATCCAGGAACACCACCATAAAGACCAAATTCTTGGACTTTAAATGATAATGGAGACGGTGATGAAAGCGACCACCCCTGGCCCTACTTACAGTCCA
>JAVSBV010137067.1:0-16725 GCA_033117975.1 Parotocinclus spilosoma | reverse complement strand
TTTATTCAAATTTCAACTATTGGTGCTGCAGCGGATTTTGAAATACTAAAAAAAAAAAAATGTTGAAAAAAAAAAAAAAAAATGAATTCTCTAAATATGATCTTCTGCGGATCTGCGAAACAAGCAATCATAAACGTCTGGCCTTAACTGAGTTAGAGAATTCATATGCATATAGGCAATGAAGATTGACATAGCAGCTAATTTCTGTTTGTTTTCAGTTTGTGTACAGCAGTCTTTAATTGACAGCATTATATTGTAACTTAAAATGAGGAAAAAATAGGAAAAACTAGGTGTCAACACTAAGACATAGGAATGTGCGATATGGGCCGTCTATGATAATGTCTTAATTGTTTAAAGTGTATGAGCTGACATTATCTAGCATGTCACAAAGCTGATGTTTACTGTACTGAAGTGACCAGTGTGTTTGCTTTGTTTAACCATGAATTTACATTATACCCCACAAAATGAAACTGTTTAGCTTTGCTATCAAAAGTAATATTATGTTTGGTTTGTGTTTTGCCTTTAGCATAAATCCTGCAGCCTTGTGTGTTTGCACAGATTGTTCACAGTGTGATTAAGTTTCACTCTTGTGAAAATAAAAATGTAAATGTTGGCGTATGTGTTGTAAACCTGTTTCTTTGAGTATTGCTATGGTGATGGAGTAGTCTGTGGAGGAGGATTTTCTGGTGTGAATACTAGGAATTGAGCTTCTGATGATTCATCATGGAGGTGAACATAAATTAAAGAACCACACCATCTCTGGGGAGGATATTTAAAGATCGCCATTTAATATCTTTATCTCATGTAACAGATATAATTTTCATGCAGCCAGAGAAAATGTAAATCCTGTATGTAAATACTGGTGTTTGTAGTTTAGTTTGTTTGATCAAGATAAGCATTTCTTTCTCAGCAAAATAAACTTCTATTCGATAGAAACATTAATTGTGTCTAAATCATATCATGAAAGCATCGAAAGATGACTGAAATCAATGTTGAACATATTTTTATGCTACTGTAATGCATATCTGACACAAGACATCTTTGATATAAGATTCGAAAATGCATCAAAGACGCAACTGGCCATGTAAGGGGAGAGATGAAAGCATCTTGAAGTAGGACAGCTTGATGTCATGAGTTATTTTCATGACAACCAATAAATAGGCAAAATTGTGCATTAAGTACATTGACGCCGAATACATAGTACTTCTGAAAGGACCTGAGCACTGGCAGTGAAGTTTCTGGAAATTTAGTTTCTGCATGTGTCTGCATGTGTCTGCATGTGTCTGCGTGTGTCTGCGTGTGTCTGCGTGTGTCTGCGTGTGTCTGCGTTTGTCTGCGTTTGTCTGCGTTTGTGCCTGACCTGAAACAGGTCTTTTTGTAAAGCTCTCGCAATCGTCAGTTTTCAGCTGTACATCATTTCATCTTTTTCTTTGCTGTATATGTTTCACTGTCTGCTCATCCCCAGGTGTCTGTGTGTGTCTGTGTGTGTCTGTGTGTGTCTGTGTGTGTCTGTGTGTGTCTGTGTGTGTGCTCAGTGCCTGGGCTGCATGTTTGATGAAGCTTAGCAGGTACCTTATGAATGATGCAGACTTTTCCACTGCTCTGCATATGTGCCTTAGCGACACCCCAGAACCCTGATCAACACCACTCCTCCTTCAGCTGCCCCAGTCATTCCACTCACACCAGGTTGTTTCCTGTGTGACAGCAGTGGGAAACCCTAGCCCAATCTAATCCACTCTTCCCTGATTAACTTTTCAGTAGCCCTTTTACCTGTCACCTAAAACCATTCAAGACTTGTTTAGAATAAGCTTTTCAGGGTCCTCAAACACTAGATTCTTAGCTTTTTACTTATTATGTTGCAAAGATCAAGTGCAACGTTTCACTATTCACATTCCTTTGCTTTTTTTAAACTCATAAGCTTTTTTAAGAAATATCATATGATTTGCTACATGCAGGACACCAGCTGATGCTTCGTGGTGACTACATGCGCTTTGGCTGAATTAACTATATAGTAGCTTTGGTCATTCTGTTCTGCAAATTTTGCTTATTTTTTTAACAATCTGCATGTGTGTTATATTATATTATATAAATACATTATATGTTATATGAAAGTCCCTGGTTCTTACTGCTTGAATGTTATTCCATTATTTCCAAGACACTCCCTTTTTAGTATAACTTTACAGATTTACACATGTATGTTCCATGCCATGCACACGGTATGTAAACATACAAAAGTCATTGGCCAGCAGGGCAGAGAGTTGATGAACTAACTGTCATGTTGTAAGCCACTTGGTTATTCAATAAAACTTATTCTACTGAAACTGTTTGTTGAAGAAATGTGTGCTTTATACAATTAATATAAAGTATCTGTAGTTAATTTTGAATCTCCTTGTTAATCTGGCATTTTAAAGCTTGGCACCATTGTTTATTTTGAATTAAATTAAATACAATGGAAATGGAAATGGAAAATGGAATACATAGCAATGGAAAACTGCACACTTTTTGATTCAGAAAATAAAAGAAAATATGTTTAAGCGTGCACCCAGTCATCATTTGTTTGACGAACACTGAAAACATTGAAATGAAAGCACAGTGGCTCCTCTGTAAACCTCTGAATGCTGTGGTTTATCTGTAAACATCTGCATTGAGATACAGATACAGGCCAAATTAAGAAAATTCTAGAGAAGGTGCCATTTTTGTCTCTCACTCATTATCAGCAACATCTTGGTTTAATCAGAATGTTGATTAAACGAGATGTCCCAGAAGTCTGAAAAAGCTCAGGATTTAAGAACTTCGCTAGTATTTAACAATGCAACTAATAATAACACAACCTGTTGACGGGCACACTTTTAGTTTGATTCAAATGTAGCAAACTAGAAATGCATGGTCTTTAACTTGTTAAACATCATACACATTTTGTAAGAGAGGCTTGTTGGCGGAGGGAAATATGAGAAGAGGAAGAAGCTGTTGACCACAATAGACTTGCACTTGATTTGATCTTGTCCTCACAGTGATCTATCTCCCTCATTCAGAGAACGAAGCTGTCATTAACAATCTCTGAAGCTGGTCAGCCATTACAGTCCTCTGTTGTTCAGGCTGTATTGTTAATTAATTTGGAAGTTTGTGATTGACAAGAGGCCAATGATTGGCTTGGTGATGAAGTAAAGCATGTTCAGATATCTTTTTTTAAATTGACTGTTCTAAACTTTTTCCTTCCATCGTACTTTTGTGCTTACACCATGGCCTGGGCTTTGCAAAACCTCATTCACACACAGAACACAATGTTTAGTTTGTGTTGGTTTATTTTCGGTTGAATAGATAAACACATCCTCCCACAGAGACAGGCAAAACTGCACCTTTTTATTGTGCTGTGGTTGTATATCATGCTGGATTGCATTCCAGTTGCTGCTGAATGTCATACAGGCCACATCAGTTTCAATATAACTGGATCTGATTCAGTCAGTCTTGAAATACCATTTTGATCAGATTTGAAATGACATACAAATGTGGCTTGAATATGATTGGCAAACTTTCACAGAAAACTCAGAATTCCATGAGGTCTTTTGCCCAGAATCTAGGACAGTACAGTTCTTGTATATTCACAACTATTAACTGCCTCTACTCAAAATGGAAACCTGCCAGCTACTAAACTGAACATATTTGAAGATAAATGACCACATCATAGAAGAAGAAAATCTTTTCAAACAGAAGAGAAATCATGACATACCCAACTTCTGATAGACTAAGCTGATTACTGAGATTTCCAACTGATTTGGAATTCTTTTGAATAAGCCTTGCAAGCCATCTAGCATACAGCTGCCTGTTTTTCCCAGGAACATACAATTTTACTGAGATTAAATTGTTAATCACTGCAAGCAAAATGTACGATGAGTATCAGCTGGTAAAACCCGAGGTTTGGGCTATGCATTTGCTAGACAAAAATGTAAAAGTGTTGCACAGTTGAGATGAATAAAAGATATTGTATTATCATATTTTATCTACCAGCCCTTATGTATATCAAAGTTTGGCCAGTGTGGAAAATGCCAATTGAAAAAATATGCAGTGCATCTTACATTTATTTTGGCTTTCATTTAATTGCAGATAGTATGAACCCAGTATAGATAATGTTTTAGGATGGTTCAGAATGAGACGTGTGACGAGGGCAGTTTTGACTTATTTGTGCTTGGAGGCATCTGGGATGTATTTCCATCACAGTGGAAATGTGTATTATGGTCACATCTTTTTTGGAAGAAATGGACACAATGTGGGCTGGACAAAAAATAAAAAGTGGTGGTGGCATTACGCAAAAACCACATTCTGCACACATTTCAGAGGCATGACTGTGGAAGAAGAGAGTGTGGCTACTGGACTGACCTGTCTGCATTCCTGACCTGCCCCTAATAGAAAATGTGTGTAGAATTTTGAAACAAATGATCAGACATTGACAATCCTATACTTTTGGAGACTTTAATGATGTAATGAAAAATAATAGCAAGTATTTTGGAATGTGTTGCAGACCTGAAATGCAGAAATGAACTAATATTAACACATTAAATAAAGTTGGCTACACACAACAGGAAGTGTATTAGGTTCATACTGTCTGCAATTAAATAAGTCAAGGGCGATGCAAGAAATACTGTTTTTATACTTGCATTTTCCATACTTTTTCTCTTTTGGGTTGTGGCATAATACATAATAAGCTGGCAAAAAAAAAAATAGATGCCCTATTTATAAGAACTGGTAACTAATGCATAGGCTGTACTGAAAGAAAATATAGATATAGAATTTGGTAGATCACCCAACTTGGATTATACTTAAATAAAATATTCACTTGTCAATTTTAAGATGCGAAGACAATGCACAGATTGATAGAGGATGTTGGTGGAAACAAATACTACTATACTGGGATGTACTACTAACATACATGTAGTAACTGTGAATAACTGAATACATGAAATGATCTGCTCACAAAAATTAGGGGATATTTTAAAATGAATATAATGTGATTAAAAAAGAAGAATTACATTTTATTTAATTAAAGAAGATTATCATAAAAGAAAAAGTCAAAGAAAGTTGTTCAATTATGCAAATATGAGGCAAACTCAATTATGGTAATTGAGGAGCAAGTGACATTCATGGGGGTGAACAGAAGCATGTCAAACTGGGCAAGAGTGTCACACATTGACTGTTCAGTAGAGTGTATGGTCACCCAAGACTGTCAAAACACTCTGAGAGTGATGTGACATGGACAGGATCAGATTGTCCAGCAGTTCTTATGGGATCCTTTGCCACTTTTGCTCTATGGCAACTTCCAGCTTAAGAAGTGTTGTGGGAGGCATTGGATGGTTTGTTCAATGGGATGAAGATCTGGGGAACATGAAGCATGTTGAAGGGATGCACACAGTGCCGGCCTTCCATTAATGTCCATAAAAAGGAAGTCAAGCTGCTCCAACATCGGGTACCACTATAGGTTGCAGGACCTCATCTCGGTATCTGACAGCAGTCAGTGATGCATATCTGATGACATGGAGCTCGGTATGACCACCAATGCTAATGCCCAAACCATGATTCCACCACCACCGAAGGAGTCCCTTCTCACATGAACCCTGGATTATCCCATGTTCCTCATTTTCTCCAGATTAGGACAGATGATTGTCAGGCTGCAAATTAAACGGCGACTCATTAGAAAAGAGGACAGTTGACCACTTATTATAGGTCTGTAGACAATGCTCAGGATGGAAAATTGCAGGATGTGCACTTACAAGATCAGGAAATGTTCAGATTTTCCAGCACTTTCAGCCTTTTATATAGTGCATTTTTACCAATTAAATAAAAGTTGTTTTTGCATCTTATTTGCATTATAGAATAACTTTCTAATTAATCTTTAATAATTTTTGTGAGAGGTGTATATCACAGAAGCATTGATTTACTTCTAAGCTGCAGTACAGGAAAATAGGATTAATCAAAGCCCGACGTGTTGTACCAGGAAAGGTACAACAGTAAAGTATAAGATGTAGGCAAGGAATATGTTGGCCACTTCCAGGTAAAAATGGGGGCCACCCCAGGAAGTAGTGCAAATCAGTAGATCTAAGATCAACACAGATTAAGAAAGCAACAGAGCAGAGAAAATATGATAAACTCCAATTCCAGTTAAGTTTAAGTTAAGGATATTGTGTAAAACATAAATAAAACCTTGCACAACACCCTAATTTGTCATTGTAAATGTTTCCATTCTTGTTGTATGTCTTACTGGTTTAGATCCTATGACAATTATTTTTTGGTGGCTTAAAATGATACGCATAGTTGAACCTGTTTATTTTTCTTCTTTCTAAGATTGGTGCATATGACCAGCAGATTTGGGAGAAATCTGTGGAGCAGCGGGAAATCAAGGTAAAACATGTTTATCCTCTCATCTTTCTGCTCCACATCAAACCCATGGTCTGTGTGTACATGTGCGTTTGTGTGTATGTGCGAGCATTCAACTGTGCGCTGACTGTGCCATCAGCACCCTTTCTTGTTTCAGTTCAAACTTAACCAAATCTTCTCCACCACTCCTCTGAGCAGTTTATTAGGTTGGTGAGTATCATGAATGCCTGATCCAGGCTAGTTTAATCCCACGTCTTTGTGTGTCTCTGCTCCTGCAACCCTTCTTGATCATCCAAACTAGCCTTGCAATTCTAACACCCCCCGAGTGCTTCAAGTGTGGTTCCGGGCTGCATGTGTGTGTTTGTGAAACAGAATAGAAGTTAGTTTTAGTGCAGAAATAAAATTCAGAACATTTACAGTAGTTAGTGGACACATTCATCCAGTGGAATTAGCTAAGTACGTCAGCGGTAAAGACCTTGCTTAAGGTCCCAACAGAAACATCTTACGAGACGCAGGGTTTGGACTGTAGTCTGATCAGTAGTCCAGGCATTTAGGTTTGTTTTTGGGTTAACATTTAACTTGTAGAAAGGTTAATTAATCATGTATTGTTCTTTGAAAATCTGGTTGCTTGAAGGAAATTTTAGACATATAATCTGCTGCTGAGAGTCTAATCTGTGTGGTATACTTTTGATCTCATAATGAATAGTGAACAGGTTACTACTGAACAGGTTAAATACTGTTATAGAAGTATACTTTCTTTTTTATTTGTTTGTGGCTCAGTCATGACAGAGCTATTGATGAGCAATTCTGGAAAACACACAGTGCACATTTGCGTGACCTAGTACTACTATTTACAGTATTTGCTCGCAGTGTGTGCAGTCCAAAAATAATACTCCAGTAGGTTTGTCTACTGAGAATGTCCATAAATTCACATCCTGAGCACATATTTATTGGATGACTTTCAGGAAATGTACGCAGGTGGCTCGATGAACATATCCACTTTTTAAATCAGGGTTATTTTTTATTACACCGGGAAGTTGTCTTGTTGACATGGGGGACACTTGAATTAACAAAACCAAAAAAAAAACACACAAGGTGACACTGAGGCTGCACCACTAGCTTATTAGATCACTTTCACAAGACCCACCACCCCTGTATGTTGAATGCAGGAACAGAGCAACAGGAGTATATATGTAAATATTTTAAGTTTTATATCTTGTTTATTGTTTCTGCGACTTTACTATTTATTCCAGTCAAAAGGTCTTGTATCTCATTTCCATTGGTCATTCGGCCTGTGGGTGGACAGAAGAGAAGCCATTAAATGACCTGCCTGATCATTGATAGCTGCTGTCCACTTCCTTGATTGGGGGGAAGGTTTATGTTAGCTTAATGCGATTAGACATTTAATCAGCCTGTGTGTAACTTTTCACTGATAGAGAGGCCACCAGCGGAGTGCTGTGTAAACAGAAGTAGCACACACCATGCAGGGGTCATTCTAATGAAGTACTCGATTCTCAACTCCCCTGGGATTGTTGGCATAGAGTTGCAGTAAATAGATTGAAACTTGGGAAGTTGCCAGAGGTCTAACCCAGTTATATGACAGGGTTTACTGAGTAATGAGTGAATATTTGTAATAAATCCTGTTTATTTAATGTTATATTGCTGAAGTATTGTAGGTCATAGAAATGTGTACATGTCAGTGGAACATGCTATATAAAACGTTCTTATTGCTTGAGAACTCGCACATTCAAACTGGTGTGCATAAAATAGCGATACATTTAAGGTATTTCCTGACTTAAGGCAAAGTCAAGAAAGAGATGTTAAAGGTTTGGCAAGGGTTTGACTGGCCATAGGTATTCTTGCATCCTCACAGCAATTATCGGCTCACACACTGCTGCTACACAAAGGGCGTCGTTAACATAAGCACCTGTCTGCTTCAAGCACACCTGAAGGATTATGTCTGATGACTAAATACAGTTTAATAAATAAAATAAATTTTTTATTTATTTAATACCTGGCAGGGCTGCAACAAACAACTAGACAAAACAAAAGGGCAACTTTTGATAATAGATTGATTAATCTATCAATTAACTTTCAATAAATTTTTCGGATTATGAATTGCCAATATACTTGAAAGTATATTTAAGTAATAGTAAAATAATATTTAAGTTAGTAATAAAATAAGTAACAAAATCGATTTTAAAATTAGTCCTTAGTGGGAGGTCCTTGGATGCACATCGTTTCCTAGTGACTAAACGATGGAGTGAGTTACTGCACTCTGATGGGACTGGGTTCTGTTGATGAAGACCAGTAGAGTGATGTTGAGGTGGAGGAACATCTAATTGTGCGGTGCTGGAACTGGTACCGGAACATATCTTTGGATAGAAAAGAGAAAATGTAGTTACTTATGGGTTAGGAGCACAGAGTCTATTATCAATCACTGATGCCATGTGCAGCATGAAAACTCCGGCAGCACTAACTATAGCAGCATAGCTAAAGGGGGAAAACCAGAAGTTAACACAACCAAGAGGCAAGAGCCAACCTGAGCCATGCATCATAGTCTAAATCTAGCTAAAATCCTGAGTAAATAAGAATGTTTAAAGCCCAGACTTAATAATTTGGAGAGTGTCTGAATTTCTAACTAAGTGGGAAGTTTTCCCCGTAACGTGTTACGTATGTTACGTAACTGAAAGAAAGCAATTCATGTGATGTTGTTTATGTGCACGTCAAGGGAGAGATTTTAATCAAATTTAACAGACAAGTTTTTTACAGTAGGACTTGGCGTTACTGAATACCTGTCCAGCTATCAGCATTTATATTTAGCTCGGGGTTGTTTTATGCATTTATATTTAGTTGGATTTAGTCATAGTAGATGGCTGAGTAAAGTCATAGTATTTTGAGAATGAAGTAGTACTGTATATACTGAAACATTTACACTATACCTATTTTACCCAATTATGAAAAGATTATTTAATTAGAGAATTTAATTAAGTTAATGAAAAGCAATTAAGTGAAGAGAATGAAGGAATATATACATATAATAAAGCTATAACCTTCTTTTACATAGGTATTAATAACAAAGAAATAGCCTACTAAATGCACATCAAAATTAGATTGCCATGAGTATATGAACAGCAAAACAGTTGTGCAATACTAGGTTTATTCAGAACAGGAACTGACTTTGATGTCATAGTCTCTTTTGTGGAGGATGAAATCACAGGCAGTGGTCCTGTTCACAAGGATATGCATGGTCACAGCATTATGAATGTAGTCACAGGAGATAATGAAAATGATACTAAAAATGATCAATCCAAAAAGAGTCTTTTACAGCGTCCTCATCCTCAACATGTTATGACACATCGATTTATGAGATAAACTAAACTTACAATCAGTGGCTGCATTGATGTCTAGTTTAGTTGTTATGCCATATGGATGGAAGCATATAATACATATAACGACCCACAATTTCTGCATTTTGACTTTATTCTTGAAATACTATTACTGTTTTTCTCACTATTACTTTTTTTTATTCTAGAACTAAAAATAAAACAAAAAATTATTTCAGTGACCCTAAACCGCTGTTGTGAAATAAAGATGAATACCTTATTTCATAAACGTTTTTTTTTTTTTTTTTTTTAATACCAATGCAATATCAACTTTAATACCAATAATGTGCAAAGTAGCAATAAACCAAATTACCAAATCGCAGTCTCAAGCTGTAAACGGTATTTGCAAAGTGAACAGGCTTGTTATGAATAATAGTCACTTGCAACTTCATTCCAATTTAATGTTTCAAGAGAACACACTTGAAATGTTACAGCTCATGCAAGTAGGACAGCTTTGAACAATATCAAGATAAATAGTGTTCACTTAGTGATTCACCTAAGGCTGGATTGACAACTTGTTTTACTGATGTGAGGAATATGACAGAGTTAAAGTTGTTGACTTGGCAATCTTATGTCTGACTGAGAATCTGTGGCATTTAATGTGGCATTTAATGATCCATGTGGCCCCAAGTTACAACTTACAGGACTTAAAGAATCTGCTATTAACATCTTGGTGTCTTGGTGGCACGAGGGGGACCTACACAGCATTAGGCAGGCTATTATTATGTTAAATATACTGATATAAAATTTACCGCCATACAGTAATGTGTACTATCTATTATAGTATATCAGTTTACGATCCACTCAAGTTGTTTCCAGTCCCACCCTGCCCAGGTCCCACCAGAGGGCAGTAACTCTGACCCTCTTTCAATGGGCAGGGGATGATGTGCCACCAAAAATTAGATAATATATTGACAAGATGCATATTTATTAAACTATTGCATTCAATATTTTATGTACCTGTTATTAATAAGTTTGTTTTTATTATTTAACTATTACTACAAACTTGTTTGATTAGAGGCCATCCAAGGAGGATGGGTCCATTATTAAGTCTTGGTCCTCCTAAGGGTTCTTCCTTATAATGTTTAAGAAGTTTTTCCTTTCCACTGTCACCCTAGACTTCAATTTGGGATTGTCCCATAGAAAATAACCTAAAACTTTAATTAAAAAAAAGTGAGATAATGCTCTATCATAAAAAGCGCTATAAAAATTATTCTGAATTGATTTGACTGTATGGGTGTGGGTAAAATTTCTCTGCCATTCTGACTGATTAAATATTTCAGTTTTTGTCTTGGTTTTTGTCAAGGAAAAACACAATGTATGTATAGCAATGATAAAGAAGAACCAGTCAGGATCGTTGTCTGTGTGTAAAAACCTGCTAGCTGTTTATTCACATGTCACAGCATGCTTATTAGGTTGGGATCATATCAATGTTATGGAAGGCTGATGATAATGAATGATTGACAGGCTCACAAAAGAAGGGTGAAAGAAATTGCTTTATATACTGTATGAGGACTTGCTCGCTATCTTTATTAAGACCATCCACCTCTATCAAATTTGTGTACTGTGATTTTATTTGATTGAGTTTGGTGTGACACATATACTGTATGTCACAAAAGTGAGTACACCCCTCACATTTTTGTAACTGTCTGTATAATGTCTTTTCATGGGACAACACTGAAGATATGACACTTTGATACAATGTAAAGTTGTCACTCTACAGCTTGTAATTATTAATTAAATATTAAATAAATTTATAAATAAAATATTAATTTAGCCATTAATGCCCAAATCGTTGGCAACAAAAGTGAGTACACCCCTAATTGAACCCAGTTAGTCATTTTCTGTCTGACATCATGTGACTCATTAGTGTTACAAGGTCTCAGGTGTGAATGAGGAGCAGGTGTGTTAAATATGGTGCTATCGCTCTCAAACTCTCTTATACTGATCACTGGAGGTTCAACATGGCACCTCAGGGAAAGAACTATTGGAAAAAAAGAATTGTTGCTTTACATTAAGATGGCCTAGGCTAAGAAGATTGCCAACGCCCTGAAAGTGAGCTGCAGCACAGTGTCCAAGACCATACAGCGGTTTAACAGGACAGGTTCTAATCAGAACAGACCTCGCCATGGTCAACCAGTTGAGTGCACGTGTTCAGCGTTATATCCAGAGGGTGACTTTTGAAAAAGCTGAAGCTTTGCCGAGGGGGTCAGCCTGTCAAAGCTCAGACCATACGCAGCACACTGTATCAAATTGGTCTGCATGGCTGTCATCCCAGAAGGAAGTCTCTTGTAAAGATATGCTAAAAAAAGCCCACAAACAGTTTGCTGAAGATAAGCAGATTAAGTACATGGATTACTGGAACCATGCTTTGTGGTCTGATGAGACCAAGATAAATTAATTTGGTTTAGATGGTTTCAGGCATGTGTGGCGGCAACCTGGTGAGGAATACAAAAACAAGTGTGTCTTGCCTGCAGTCAAGCATGGTGGTGGGAATGTCATGGTTTGGGTTGCTGTCAGCTGTGAGGAGATACAGTCCATTGGGGGAACCATGAGTGCCAACATGTACTGGGACATACTGAAGCATAGGGCGGAAGGGCAGTGTTTAACATAATAACGACCCCAAACGCAACTCGAAGACGAGTATCTGTGTGTGGAAGAGTGCAAAGTGTCTAATATTCACCAGTTCTGTGATGTCATCATGGAGAAGTGGGAGAGGGTTTTAGTAGCAACTTACGAAGCGCTAGTGAATTCCATGCCCAAGTGAGTTAAGGCAGTGCTGGAAAATAATGGTGGCCACAAAAATAATATTTTGGGGGCACAGCAAATTTACACTGTGATAAAAGCTGTAGACTGACTACTTTACATTGTATCAATGTGTCATATCTTCAGAGTTGTGAAAAAAATATAATAAAATATTTACTAAAATGTGAGTGGTGTACTCATTTTTTGTGACATACTGTATAAGCACGTGATCTTTTCTCTCTGAACACATTTTGGAATACAAGCAAAAGTCTCCATGTAGCATGTTAAGTCATTTGTTGATGTCAAAGCATTATGGTTAATCCATTTAGTTGTTGTTTACTATAGCGCTGCAGTCTTTATGGTTTGGTGTGGGTTTTTCCCTATATGTCGTATTCTGAATGTCTGTAAATATTTGAATGTAGTAGAATTACACCTTTGCTTTCCTTGTAGATTATATGTGTGGGCAATGTTACATCTGATTCACAGATTTATTTTGTACTTTTTATGGGTTGTCTATACATACTATACAATTCTGTATTTTCCAGTTTAGAATAGGTTCAGATACAAATGTGCCAAACTCGTTTAAATTGTTTGTGCGTGCATGTATGCCTGTATATGAGGGATTAATAAGTACATAATCACTCTCATCATCCAAATGACTATTAGCAGTAATAATAACAGGAATGTGGATTATGATGCATATGGCAAGTGACATTTACAACAGCACAACTTTCTGATAAGAGATTCCTTTTTTCATGTCTAATGCTTGACTGTCACTCTGTAGGGTCTGAGGAACAAACCAAAGAAGACGGGACATGTGAAACCAGATCTTATAGATGTGGATCTTGTGAGAGGTGAGAAAAGACATATACAGTACTGTGCAAGTCTTAGGCCAACAATAGACAAAGACTATTTAGCAAAGTACTGTAAAGTTTATTTATTATTTTATTTTTTTAATGAACCATTGGCTGAAAAGCATACCTAAAACTAACTGAACTCCACTGCAGTGAAGGGCTGTAAATCTAGCCATGGAGAGTGGGTTCAATTTCAATATCTGACTTGTGGTACGGACTGACTCCGCTATTGCTGCTGCTTGACTGATGTTGTCTGTGGGATTATTTAGTGGGAAAAATGAGAAGTGTGTAAAACTAATTGTGTCCTGAGTGTTTACTGAGTTATTGCTAGAATGATTACCAACTGGTACCTTGTCAATTTCGAGACAGTTGCTTTTTTTAGTTTGGCAAATCCCATAAGCTCTGGAAACAGGAGACTGCACTAAGGATGTAGATGGCACGATGGTGAGACCTTGTACATTACTGCCGTGTACAACAAATAAGAAGGAGATCCAGACTGGGACTTTTAGTTTACAGTCTGCTCATCTGAGTTCAGTTGATTTGTGTGTTTGAGAGAGTCTGACTTAGTTTGTCATGTTCATATATGTTGATGAAACCATGAGCAATATGAGATAACCTGCTAAAATGCTTTAAGGAAACTAAAAGTGTGATAACGCCCTGTGCCATTCACTCTGTATGCTATTTCACTCCATTTTCTGTTATGTGCCTTCTAAACACTAAGCTGCGGAACAATTGTAAATGCTTATGCAACAAGCAACAAATGCAATTGAAGCACATCTTATAAAACTTTATATCCTTTCTAACTTGAATTTGAACTTCAATTAAATAAAATGACAACTCCAAATCAGAAAAGTTGGGATGGTATCACAACTGCAAATCTAAAAGAACGCAGTGGTCCGGACATATACGTTGACTTTTATATCATTGCAGACATTAAGGATGATTATTTATTGTTATGTTTGATGTTTTGTATTGTCTTTTATTTGTTAATAAGCACCCATTCCTGCATTTCATTGCAAAACAGACTACACAAAATGTTTGGGTTCACTGTATGCAATTAAATAAAAGTAAAAAAAACTTTGCATCTTTCATACCGTCTTAACCTTTTCTGAATTTGGGTTATGAATTAAAATCTGCCAAGAAGCTGTAGCTCTGTCCCAGGTGTAGTTATTTCAGCAGGACTGTGACAAATCATACGTGTCTTTACCAACAGTGCCTATAATTTTAAAGTTGACTGTACATGATTTAACATTAAACTCAAACAGCTTTAATAAACACTGAACTTAATAAGAGCACTGAAACTTCCCATGCTATAAAATATTGCAAATAACTTGGACATAAAATATGAGTTAAAATATACTAAATTTAAATAGAAGTAAATTAGTTGCTCTGATGTGCGGTTTTTTTTTTCAAGTAAGTTTAATTAATTTTTGTCTCAATAACCCACGGTTATCATTTTATTCTTTTATTAATAGATACGCACAACAATTTACAGTTTATTCACATTCTTGTAGTTAATAGTTATACAGAAATTAAAAAGCTCTATATCTAACATTTTCTAGGCTCTGCATTTGCCAAAGCCAAGCCGGAGAGCCCATGGACATCACTGACAAGGAAAGGCATTGTTCGGGTTGTCCTCTTTCCTTTTTTCTTCAGATGGTGGATCCAAGTGACATCCAAATCCATTTTTCTGCTGCTGCTCTCTCTTTACCTGCTCCAAGGTCAGTTCACCATTAGAACTACATAACCATCTCATTTGTTTAAAATCTGTAAATGTGGGGAAAACAACTAAAACATATATTACAAAACAACATACCAGTACAATAGAATTTGTTTCTCAAGAACTGGTAATGGACCCTATAGTGATTAGCTAATATTTTATGTTTCCAGCAGAAACTGAAATAGTTTAGGACAAGCAGAGCACCAGAATGAATATACAAAGGTGTTTTTTTGTGTGGGATGAAGTATGTTATTTAGCAACTGAGATGACTCAGTGAGTAATGTCTACCTGTGGAACCAACCCTACCCTGAGACGCTCACACATGCCAATCTAAACATCTTACTCAAGAACACTTCAGTATTTAGGGATTTGGTGCTCATTACTGACTAAAGTTAACTAGTGGAAAATGTCTGTTTTGGTGATAATGCTCTAAAAACTTAAGGCACATTGATCCAGCAAGCCATAACACTTGGACAGTCATTCATTTTCCAGCCAAGATGGCAACCATAGGCACATCTCAAGGTTGGAAGCTGGCTAAGTCTACAATGCTATCATCAGAGAAAAATGTACAATAATTTCAAAAAGTTAAAAACGTTTCATGGTCATTTAGATATTTTATTTTTTATTACTTTATTGCCTTAAGACCTTTTTAGCAACTGTATGGTGCCAAAATAAGAGAATGCATTTAAAGCCGTTTATTTGTTTGGCCCCATTTTTGCTGGTCAAGGAGGGGCTCCAGTGACTATCCCTGGAGAATGAGGGCATAGGACTGGGTAGCGGTTGCTGCTACAGCCAATGGGAATTGTCTTTGTCCAGCTACTACAGACACAGCATCATTAATAAGGACATATTGTAAAATTGAAATGTTCTATCACTTAAAACCATGCCTGATAGATACATTTTTAAATGTATTTGAATTCAGCGTAACAGGTCTTGTAAAACCACTGATTTTAACTTATGAGGAAGAAAAGTTTTGTTACATTTTGTTGTAGTGTTATTTAGTTTCTATTCAGTGAACATTGTCAACATTATCAATATCTTATCACCATTTCTGGTCTGTATATACGGTGTGACACATTGTGTATACACATAAATAGTGCAACACTTATTAAATGCTTTTGCAGTTGTACTTTACATTATTATAAGCTGCTATGGTGGTGGCATTGGTATATTTCACTGGCCCAGCAACATCATGTGTTAAGCGTCTCGTTACACCTCGTGCCTTAAGTTTGCCGTACACTGCACTGGGCCATAATTGGCCATGTGTGCTGTAGGAAAGAGGGATCAACTCTCTGCTGCTGCAGAAGTGGCACTTGTTGGCCTTGGGAGACCCTGACGATGGTGACTGATTAACATGCATAGTCAGTTCTGCTGTTTGTATTTGTTCTAGTTTTCAAAGTATGACATTATATGCAGGTTACTCGCTCTTTTTCGTTGTGTGTGTGGTGATGGGGTTTTTGTGACAGTGGGAAGTTACCCGGCCAAACAGGGTAGATTTCCTAATGTGTTCTCATTTTCGGTTTTGTTTAATTAATTCATTGGTAACGTGCATGTTACACAGTGTTATCTCCAAGCAAACTATATACAGTGAGTCCAAGAAGTATTTGATCCCTTGCTGATTTTCTTCGTTGGCCCACTAATAAAGACATGATCA